>WEDG01001159.1:0-196999 GCA_017591395.1 Schistocephalus solidus | reverse complement strand
TATGCTGCACGTCGCTATGCGACTGCCTGCGAGGGCTCAAGTCTCGGCTTCAGGGCACAATGGAACATATATGTTCCTTAAGCAGATCGGTAAGCCCCACACTATCATCATATTGCCGATCACAACCGACAAAACAACGAGCCCGTGGCCCAATGTTAGAGCGTTCGACTCAAATACGAAAGGTCACGCGTCCGAATCCCATGTTTTCCACACTAGGGATTAGGGATGACTGGCTGATGACGGCTAATAAGCCAGAAATGGCCAATTTCTGGTCTCCCTTGTCTATGTCGGTTCCATTTCATCATATACTACACGTCGCTATGCGACTGCCTGCGAGGGCTCTAGTCTGAGCTGACAGCTGTTTCACGGTCATTACCGATCATCAGTACATCATATACCTTGTGCAGTGAGGTACATACGCAAGCCAAACAAGTGCGTAACACTCACTTATGTGGTAAGGATCTCACTCGATCCCATTTGTCCGCCCGCCAGTTACTTACCGGCGATAAACGAACGTTGTGTCATAGGACACATACCATATTTATAGCACAAATATATTGCTAAGAGTGCAACAGGCAAGACGCAGACAGCTGTTTCACGGTCATTACCGATCATCAGTACATCATATGCCTTGTGCAGTGAGGTACATAAACAAGCCAAACAAGTGCGTAACACTCACTAATGTGGTAAGGATCTCACTCGATCCCATTTGTCCGCCCGCCAGTTACCTACCGGTGATAAACGAACGTTGTGTCATAGGACACATACCATATATTTAGCACAAATATGTTGCTAAGAGTGCAACAGGCAAGACGCAGACAGCTGTTTCACGGTCATTACCGATCATCAGTATATATATATATATAGCGATGTGTAGCTTATGATGAAATTGAATCGACAAAGACAAGGGAGATCGGAATGGCCATTTCTGGCTTGTTAGCCATCATCAGCCAGTCATACCCAATCCAAAGTGTGGCACACCTGGGATTTGAACCCGCGACCTTTGGTATTTGAGTCGAACGCTCTACCATTGGGCCACGGGCTTGTTGTTTTTTTTTGTCAGTTGTGATATGGAATATGATGATAGTGGGGGGCTCACCGATCTGCTTAAGGAACATGTATGTTTCGTTGTGCCCTGAAGCTCAGACTAGAGCCCTCGCAGGCGGTCGCATAGCGACATGTAGGACGACCAGCATCAACCATTATGTCATTCTGGACTCTCATTACGAAGGCCTGCGTGCCCGGCTCACTGACTGGCACCCACTTCCTAACCACAGTCGCCAATCTTTTCTGGTCCATGCAGAATCTCACTGTCTCGCCACCTCCTACCCGTGATACGGCGAACCACAGCGGAATCTCTTAACACCTCCAACATCGACGCAATTACCCCTGTCCCCATCCCACATCGACGAACATTACGTTTACCGTCTGCAGTCGCATTTACTCGCCATTCCCCTTCCCCTCCGCGGCAGGGAGCCCTAGCAACCCCCCCCTAACCGGCCCAAATCCTACCGTAATTATGTGCCCATCCATCTCACCCCAGTTGGTTGTCTGTCCTTGTCTGTCCTGTAGCGCAAACTGGTCATCTGACCATTTTAATTTTTTCCTCTGTTCATTTCATCGGATAACGGGTCGGGGTGACCAACCTAAAAATTCACGAATACAACTATTTTCTGATAAGCCTTTATATATATATATATATATATATACTATATATATATATATATATATATCATATACCTATGATCATATATATATCTACTATATATATATATATATATATAGATCACTTATCTCCTTCCATATAACACCTGGGGATCCGTATATATCCTATATCCATATATATATATATAGCACCAAAACTGGACCCACCCAAATCCATTGGCTTCCTAAAGGAAACACGGTCCGAAAAAAGGGTGGAGATCACGGACAGAATAAGCAGAGTAAGGCAAGGCAGAAGGTACGGAAAACCCGCAACAGCTTGCTGTCGAATAGTTAAGTCAGCAAACATAGGTTTTCAGTAATTCATCATCGATCGAACCTCATTACCTGTCCTCTCCTTCTTCGCAGTCATAGCGTGGCCAAGTTCGGCCTGGCAGGTGGGTGCCTGTTTGTGGTCTCTGCTACCCATAGGTTGCTGTTTGCTTTGGGAAGCCCACGGATCGCTATGCACCAGTGCCTGCTTAAATAAACACCCAATCTGCAGTGACAGCGAATGACAGGTGGCAAGGCACTGATGAACTTCGGTTCGACGAAGTGCTTATGACCCATCTGCAAGACCCCCGTGTGTGGACAATATGCGCCGCAGTCGTGCGTATGCTTGTGTTTATGTTCGAGATAATTGCCAGGATTATGGTTGGCCGAATAAATACAGAGCATTTTACACCGATTCTGCAAATTCTACATGTCATTTGGTAACGTCTAGGGTCTATCGTTTTGCCGAAGATGACTGGCTATGACTTTGTTGATCGAAGGTTGCTATTTAACAATTAGTAGGCAATGCTTACGTCCGATTGGTTGGTAATTGGATCCAAATATGCAACGCTTCTGCAGGCGTTGAGGACTTTTTTTCTCCTCAAAATGTTTTTGCGCATGTTTGATGTTCCGTTAGCAGTTACCACTACTTTGCTTCTATTTGCCGCATATGATATGATTTTCAGCTAAGAAGTCGTCTGCTACATTCCAGACAACCTGTAAGGCCTATAAATGCATTTACCGCAGCCTTTGTTCGGCATCTTAAACATAACTCTGCTAATGTGTTACTATAAAAATGCATTCAGCCTTCTTGACTTCCGTTCACAACTAGATTACGGCATATTTTGCTCCAAAGATGTTTTCCTTTCGATATACAGTTTTGATTTTTGACTAAATTATTAACAAAGGGAGAAATGCAAGCATTCACATGGTGTTTGTGGATAAACTATATGACATGCGCCAACATCAGTATACTGTTAGAAAATTCTTTGCCTTCATCCAGTTCTTCTTAAAATCAGAATCCCTCTGCACGATACAATATCACGAAGACAGAAATATTTTACGTTAGTCGTACCCTATGTTTATATTCAAGACAACTTTTAAACGAATTTCAAATTTTCACTTTCAGCTTGAATATTAGTAAAATATAGTAGCCGGGTGCTGAAGCAATACACAGTCTTTCAGGTAACCTGCATATAAACATAAGAAAGGATTTATGTCATTTGATTATCAGGCCTGTCAGCGATGTGAGTAATTATTTTATTCCCTTTGATTGAGCTAGGCATTCGCACCCGTATGTGCATACCTTTATAAGTACTTTCATCAAATATCTTTAAACTATTCCTACACGCGTTTAACTGCTGCCTGTCGTTCAGTTTACAGAGAATCATAGAAAGTTATCCCAAGTTATAAGCTGAGCTACGCAAACATCCCACAACATTCCATGCCATTTCTCAAACAAACTTCAGCTCTGAAATATTGGTTTTCTGCGGGAACTTTTACCTTGGAGCGAGACAATTAAATCTTTATTTAAACTAATGATTATCGTTTATGTAGAAAATAACAATTTCACACCGACACAAGTCCGATATTTTGTAATTTATGATACGTAACTTTACGTCATCTGAAAAGGTACTCCATACGATCGGCATCCCTATTGGCTGTCCAGAATTGACCAGGAAGTGATTACTAGAAGAATTGGCTTTTTGTTGCGAAAATTAGCGAAACTGGCCCTTACGAGGCTGTCACTCCCATGGGAAATAAGATGGCTTGCCGCACAATAACGGCGCTAATGAACGACCTTTGCCGTTAGATTGGAAGTCGCACTGCCTTTGAGATGTATCATTTTTTAACTATCTGACTGCTTCCACGAATAGTCAGAGATCACACCTATCTCCGCATAAGAAGTCTCTGTTTAACCATGAAAACCCGTGTGTCCTAACGCATTATCAACTCGAAACCTGATGTTTACTCTTCCTTTCACTGACATGCCAAATAGTCTACGATATTCCCCACGCAGAGCACAATTTTTAAAAATCTTGCCATATCCTCCACTCTGTGCTACTGCAATCTCCTGCATAGTTACTCACGTCAGAAAACTATTACTTTTGCCGATTTTCTTGCTTACACTGATTACGTTTTTGAACATTATGACAAAAAAGCGTGAGCGTGTGCACTTTAGCCTCGAATTTACGTTGCTTTAATTGACCTGCAAATTACGAAAACCACACATAATTATGGTAAAATTTTCCACCGATCAGTTCTGTCCTTGAAATCCATGAGAAAGTACATTTCCCATACGTCAATCTAATCTGAAAAAATTAGCAAACACAGACATCTCCGGTTACAGATTCAGCACTTACTGAACTAAACTTCCCCATTTGTTAAGATACTCCTTAACTTTACATGAGCTCTACGAAACTGAATGATTTTAGTTGAGGATGATTTTAAACGATCGACCTTATGTAATCAGTGGTTAGGTTGAACAAAATATGATATTAGTTTGATATATGATACCTTGTTCTGTTTGATTATTACACTTAAAATCCTGAAGGGCTATCTTCACTGAGAGTGCCTAGAAGAGCAAAAGCAGTATTGCTGTACTTACGAATGTGCGCAGTGGAGGTTGTTATTCTGTAAAAACACCGACTGGATTTTCCAGAGGATCCTTTCCGTGGACTTATTTGAAAAAATGGTGCCTGGCTTTTTAGTTATCTGCGGCAGAATCAGAGACAGCAGACTCGCATAAGGAAGTTAGTGGCTCCATTTGCTTGGGAGGCAGAGCGAGCTCTGAGTAATATTTGGTAAATCGTCCCCTTCCATGAGTCAGCGCGCTAGGTTTGCCACGCGACGACATAAATTGCGACCTCCTCTTTGCTCCAAGGCTTTTTCGTAACGAAAAAAGCTTTAAATACTCCAGTATGTGATCTTAGTAAAATTGGTTGTTTTGTTCAGAATTACCATAAGAATAAAATCCCTAGATCGTTGACACGCCTTTGGGAGCATTGAAACCTCCACTGTTCCCGTATTTAAAATCTTGGTGAAATAATTTCTTCATCGGGAGTCGAGCGATTAACTGGTAGGATTCCCTTATTTCCAGTCTGTCATTGCATTACAAATTAAAGTACACGGGGTGTTATTCATTAAAAGAAGTGCAGACTTAACATTTTTTGAGATTAGGCCAGTGCTCAAGTCGCCCTTCAAGAAAGTGGAAGAAACATAAACTGGAACTTTTATAAAAAAATGGGATGGGCTGAAGAATTTACCTCAACGGCTTCCCTAGTTTGCTGCTTCCTCGATGATCTTTGCAGAGTTAATTGAATCGATTAAACTATCAAAGGTATGCTGAAGTACTAGCGATGCAGTTTCCTTATTTGTTTTTTGCCGACAATTTTTTTTTCTGTGCTTTCTTAAAACAGTAGGTTTTAACAGTAAACATAGTAAGGCATTCCATCAACATTTTCAGAAAAAACAAACTCTAAACTTACTGGTTTCCAACCTCGGTTTACTCAAAACGGGTCTCCGTTGATTCAGCTTCGCTCCTGAGAGTCATGAAGGTTTGCCTCTTCGCGGTAGCCTCGAGTGCGTATGGCTAGTTAAAAAAAACATGTTTATTGACGAATACCGCCGATGTATTTGGTACTGAACTAGTTTTAGTACTGCTACCATGCGTGCCAAATTACAGACATCTACCGTCACGAAATAGGCCAATTAGTTAGAGCGCGAAAATCGCACTGCAGTTGAAGTCTGCACAAGTCTGCAGGGCACTGCTGGAGGGGGGATCCATCTTCGCATTCGTCTGGCAGATTGTAACTGCAAGTCACACGCTTCATGATGTCGCAGCTGGCAGGAAAATCTCGGGCAATGATTAGATTTTGAATGTCATCACTTCAATCCTGTGGTTTCCGTATAGAAATTAGGCTATGCACTGGCCTACAGCAGGACTTAAAGGAATCGGCCTCCGGGTTGGAAATATTATGTATAAAATTGATTCCCTATCTCATTAAATGTCGACTGAAATTTGGAACTGTAGTTTTGATTCGAAAAAAATTACTTAAACGGGGTTGTCGTATTGATTATCACGCGGCCTTGTCTCAAAACATTTCGCTCACCGTAGGATGCCAGGTTTGGCACGAGTTTCTTTCTGGCTGCCTTCAAAAAGTATACTTATTCTTCTTAAACTCCTGTGGTAGCAGAGGTTGTCTCCTCCAAATTTTATACTTGAAGAAAGGGTAGTTATCGGTTTTCATAAGTTTCTGAATTGCCGGATAATTTTGAACCCGACCGGCTGTGACACTCACAGCCAAAAATTTCAAACTTCATGCTGTATACATTCCGTGAAGGCGAATCACGCAATTATCTACTATGCGAGGAAGAGGTCACACATTTCTTACAATATCTGCAGTGTATGTGAATCATTTTGTATATATTATAGGGAACATTAATAACTGGACAGATACGATGCCTTATGAAGGAACATTACACAGTCTTAAAAATTGCATAATTATAAACTTTTCTAAAACCTAAATTTGTAGAAGGAGCAATTTGCTAACAAACGAGTATACGAATTAATCTTTTTGTGCATTTTTTCTATGAAATATATTTGAATTTATAAGGAAAATAGAAATCAGTGGGGAAAATACACACTACTTAAGTAGCCATTTTTACAGAGTTAACTTTTTGCAGGCGGTCAAAAAGAAACTCCTTCAAGAGCTAGCAACCTACAATGTCTAAAATATCTTTGGATTTGGCTGCAAGGTAATCGGTATAACAATAATAAGTAAGTAACCAGTAATTTTTTTAGAATAAATAACACATTTGAGAATTTCAGTTGACATTTGATGAGGCAGGTAAGTGTTTGATGGAACATATTCAGTCTGGAAAAAGGCCGTTTATCATGTCTTTAACACGGACTGTTTGAACTGTGCTAGTTCATGAATTGGCACGAAATTAAGACTCAAAATTTAATGTAATAACACTAGCCTGAATATATGCGCAAGGCTGTAGATTATGTTTTTTGATTGCGTGAACTTCCCATTTTCATAACACATGAGATGAAGTCGTTTGTATGCTTTAGTAAATTCAGACTACATAAGGGGTTTATGGGAAATATTGAATAATGCGCATTTTATATAAAATTAATTACGACAGGAAGAGAAGACGTAAATTCCAATGATGAGTACCCCACACAAGTGCTTCATACTACTGGGCGAAACATAGTCATGGACGCCTATGTCTACCGCACCTACTTAAAAAAGATGCCGAATTCTATGTTTGTCGTAATTACCACGATAGAACCTTGAAAATTTTGATAATGTATTCGATGGTAATGATGACTAGTCGTGCATTGAAAGTGTGTGGCTGCTTTCCCAGATAGAGTGCCCTGTTTACATACGCGTGCATTTGCCTATAATAAAGTGGATTTATGATGATTTTACTACTATAGGATTTATTTGACCCCCAAAACGCGCTGTGTAGCAGATGCATTGGACCAAGACGTTTACCAGATTGAATTATTTGCCATACCAATACTACAGGTGGTACCCAAAAAACTCAAATATTACTATTAAATCTCGAATCGATCCTGAAGAGGTTTGTTCCGAAGAATTTACTCCATGTTAGTGCAGTAATTTCCTCAGAAATTAAAAAAATTATGGATAAAACTGGAGTTCATATACCAGAATACCCACGGGGAACTTTGAGGACCCGTAGATGAGTCGAACCGCTCACGGCTGCGTTATGTAGCGGTACAAGATTGGCTAAATGCGCGTACCTGGGCCTTTAGTTAATAGCTGTGCCATCGGTATTGCAAATAATTAAGTGTATGTGTACTACGAACTGCCGTTGACATCATGTGAATATAATGTGTTTATCCCAGAGTAGTTGTCGGATTTCAGCCCACATATTCCTATCGCCTTTCGGACAGAGCCTTTAAAGATTTTTTCCGAAGAATGTTCTTTAAGCTCTCACATTAACTTTCGCCGAAGTTAAACAAGGCAACATGGAAACTGGGGGGCAGATTGTCTCGTGGTGCGCATTACTCGGACAGCAGAGAGCCTGTGTGATGTGGCGATGTGGTACCAATCGTAGCAGCAGGCTTCCCGTTATGCCATCAACTGCACCCATTAGGAGTACCATCTGGCTGACCGACTAAGACAACCGGATGCGCGTATGTGAACAGGGACAGAAAGTGAAACATACACTGGGGACTCCAGCCCCACGGAAAATCAGTGTCTCTTTCACTATAGCAAACGTGGTGCACCTGGTGCACGACGCAGTAAAAGTCATGCCTTGAAAGGCGGAAAACCGATTCGGTAACTGGACTCTCTCAGGATCAAGAATCAGCCTCAATGGATCCTTTTCAACATGTTCTCTATATCCTGATCACACATGTGAGATCCAGAGCCACTTTTCGTGAAAGCTATGTACATCGTTCGAGGACCTGGCCATACCCGGCACGCGTAGATGGACTGTTTATCTTTGTCAGACCTGTCTGATCTCAACGCCGCTCATCTTGACAGCCTTACCATCGGAGCCAAGTTGGTGAGAGAGGGATGCAGTTGCTGGACAAGTTTGCTTCATGGGGAACTAATTCATACGCGAGTCACCGTTCTGTGCCCACCACCCGTGGGGTGTACGTTCTGATTGGAGACGCTCGAACTGCAGTCACAATACTTAGTTCTGCACAATTACTCATGGACATTCTCTTCGCTCTGCATTTTACCCCTTTGTTCTGATTTTATTCCATTAACGTTGATTTTGATTAAACTAAGGCACAAATCTCTTTTTGATTGCGCCAATATACTTGAAAGTAGTCAGTGCCAGATTTTTTCCGTTTTATTGTCATTTCCTTCCCGTGAGCGCGGATGAAATCGAAGACCCTGTCTCAGTGTCGGTTTAGCTTAGCATAGGCTATCGATTATTATAGATCATTGCGATGGCCCTGAATGTGGACGCATGTGCTCTCACCCGCCATGGGAAGTTTGCCCTTCCATCCATTTCCTGTCATCGCCAGGACAAGTACGGATGACCGCATCAATGAGGTGTTCCTTTCCGCATCGGAATTTTGGTAGAATGCGAACTCCATACTGTATTCCCTCCATAAAGAGTCTGGTTTTCGTTCTGTGAACATTACAAAAGAAGCGACAAAAATCCCCACACTGCCGGCATATGTTCTGGCTCAAATGCAAACCCTACCTTTGAATCATGCTTCTGAACAGTACACCGTACGACACTTCTGCGCCTCCACGCTGTTTCAGAACGCCAGCGATACCATCAATTAATCCAGGAAGGGGGTATCGATGACCTGTTGCACAATACCGGCGCATGTGGATGCCATTTGCCGTTAGGTTTGGAAGTTTTGCTGTCTTTTTTAAACATCTTACTTGTTTAACGTCTAGACAGAAACCCACCTATATTTTTGCTATCCGAACCCTCTGTCTAACTGCGTAAACCCGTGGGTTCTAACTTCTTCTAGCCTCAAAACCTGATGTTTGCTCTTCAACGGAGGCGCTCCGGAGAATGTAAGCAACCCCTAGTGACTTAAAACTTGATGAAAAGCTCTGCACGGAGGATTTATTGAAGCACCTGCATACAGATGTGAAAACGGTCTTAATTTATAATCTTTGAGTACCTCTCAATTTCACGGTTAGCCGGGATGATGGACAGTATGAAAAAGGTGTAACGTTTCAGGCCACCCGCCATTGCCAGATTCCAGCCCTCATCCTTTACGTCTAAGCACATAACATCATGGATGGCGCGCCTCAGTTCGTCTTGCTAATCCAGCGATCTCTGCAGCTAGTATCATTTTTATTCTGGAATATCTGGAAATTCTTGGTATCAGAAGGAAGTTGGTGTTAGTCGGTGTTCTTCCCCTGTATCTAAAAGTTTATACGGAATAAAAGTCCGTTTAAAAATCGAGACATTGCTCGTCTGGCTTCACTGATCCTGGTTGATCCCTTATGCGCCTACAGAGTCTGAATTGTGGACGTTTTCTCGTAGATACCGGAATGCAGATCAGCATAGTCCTCTAACTCCGGCTTGACGTCACTGCCCCCACCCAAACTTTCTCTACAGACGGCCAACTATTCCTCCACGTCTCCCCGTCGTTCGTTCACATGATTCCTCATTCTCCTTGATGCTCCCAGCCCAATCCGTGACCTTAACTTCCTAGCTGAGTTTGGTTGTCATGTGGGCAACTAAAGTGGCCGTTTTTTCAATTTTTGCTTTAGAGCCCTTTTTATCTTTATGCAAATTAGATGTTTTAGATACAACCATGAACCGTCCTTATGTGGAACTCCTCCCTCGGGGCTCGAACACTCTAACTACTAATTTAGCAGTTGTTTAGTCCAGTGTGACGTTGTGCATTCCATCCTCACCCCAGGTTTGCCGGCGTTCGCTGGACCCTGATTTCTGACACCGGCCAGCCTGCAGGCAACGAAGAGAGGGGGTTACAATGCGGCTGCAAACACAGCGTAGGTTAATAATCAGAAAGACGGTGGTATTCAAGTCCGAACCTTGGGAATGATGAGCCTACGGTGCTTACCAAGCGCTCCAAAAGTCTACCATTCCGGTGCAGTATTCCATTGTCAGGACTTTGACGGATTTCTTTTCAGCAAAACAGTTTTCTCGAAAATCAACCTGTTGTGAGACCCTCGCCAAATAGCGACCTCCAGAACTGCGGTCATTAGTCCATTCGGCCTTTTAAAATTCAGTGAATTGGCCTTACACCTTAGAAACTTTACTCAGACTTTCAAGAGCTGCGCCATCCATGTTCTATGTGTCCTCGGTACCTGTCGTTTGTTTATGCCACCATAAAGGACCTCCTGGTGGCCAGAGAGAATGCTGAAGCAAAAAAGGGCATCTCACCTTGGTACTTGACCACCTCCTCAAGTACGAGCGTAATCATCAGTCCGTCCAATGTGTACTCGGTCTTCCCTCTCTCGACTTTCTGAATCAGTATCCCAATTCCCAAGATTTGCTTCCACAACCCTCCAGGATTGCAGTCATCTGCAACTTTTATTCATCAACTTCCAGTTGTCATTTCCAGTTGTTCCTTTGTACTGTCAATTTTTAACACTAGGTTATTTCCACATGCTATCACTCACCAACATTCGTTTATGTCTGAAGGACCTCTCAGGCACTGAGTAATTTTGAAAAAAAATCAGAGGGTCCCTTGTTGACGCTAATTCATTGACACACCCAGCTCGTAAGGCCACTCGTTCGCTGATGGCAGACGCCTCCACCATTAGACGCTAGTGGGGTTCACCAGCACAACATATTCCCGAATTTGACCGTCTTTTCCAAGTAGCCGTCACCAACCGACACGTTTGCGAACCCCTCGGAATCAGGTTGGCAGGAGACCTTTATGAACGTCTTGACAATCCCATTTTCCCTGCTCATAAACTGTTTACATTCACTATCCAATTCCACCCAGCCAAACACACTCCCTTCCTGCACACCAGTCCCCTTTTTTGGTTGATAGTACTAATGTGGTTGCCGAGGGACACCGGGTTGACTACCTTGACAACGAGAGGTCTCCAGTGTGTTGCGGTTAAAATTCTTTGCGATAATTACCTTCCTTCTCATCTCTCTCTTGTGTCCACCACGTCGTATCGAGTTGCTTCAGCACCTTCATGGATTCCGAAAGCCCTTAATCTGAGCCTTGTTAAGGTGAGGTTTGTATAGCTTTTCATAAAAAAGCGCGTCAAAGTTTGCCCACAGGCACGTATGAACTGTCAGTAAATCAAAGGTCAGCGTCATAAAAAGCCCCATCGAACACTCTCCCGAGCCCAGATGCACGACTAAACTATGATGAGAAGGATATTTTGGCAGCTTACCTCCATCCGATGGCTAAACAGCAGTTTAACCGTTGATTCCAATGAGGTCTACCGTGTGTACTGCACCAGGTTGGACGCAGAGACAGTGATTTGTGTGTGACACAGGTGGCTTGCGCGGTCGTAGCGTGCCGCCAATTCTGGCTCGGATCTCACGGAGCGAAGCTGTAGTGCCATAGAGCCCACATTAAGACGGAGCCACCCGTCCACCAATCGGCTAGTCCGCACACGACAGTTCGATCATCGATTTCGACTATGTCCACCGTATGCTTCAGAACTTAGTGGTGCAGGGACGGTGAAATGTGCTGGATTCTAGTGAGAGTAGAATTGCGCTACATCTGCCTCACTGTCTGTTATCTTACTCGCCTGTGCCCGTTGCCAAAACAGAGTCAAACTCAAAAAAGAACACAAAGCACAAGGGAGGGGCGGCTCAGCTTTCATCTGAGTGGGAGTGCCATAAAGGCCACATTAAGAAGGAGCCATTGCAGCCTGACTCTCAGTCCGCCAGGCAAAACTCCACACAAGCACTCACAGACTGGGCGGACCGCGCATTCCGAGTTATACCGTCAGTTGGCAGTCTACCAAACCACGGCTTTTAGTGCAACGGGATGGTTTTAAGCGCATAAGTTTTTTTTATAGTGAGTAAAATGCGCTGAGCCGTCGACTTCACTCTCTCTCCCAGCCCCCAGAATCAGGCGACTGTTCGAGTTTGGTCAGTTGTCTGATGCCAGGGTGGGCACAGTGACTGACAGGGCCGGCGCACACATTGGGCTACACCTGTACCTTAGTTGCGCCGATTAGTGCACTCAGTGGACTGAAATCCTGTCTTTGCAAAATTGGAGACCATCAGGTTGCCAGAGCTGGTGTCCCTTTTACAAGTGACTGGGGAACTCAATTTTGGTTTGCGTTCCTTCCAGCTGATCTCTTCAGCCACCTGTGCTCTGCAGGCAATCCGACGGCAACTCACAAGACAGTCGCCAACGACATGGGCGAGCGCTTCCGCCATCAAGCCAGAACTGTATTTCGTGCCACAAAATGCAGAGCGAACTGGGAAAACAATTGTCCGTTGTCACTTCTTAGCATTTGACCCACACTGACTTTAGACCTGGACGACTGCACGACTGCACTGGCACTCGGCTCTGTCCTCCAGCTGCCAGGCTACATGGCCAACCAAACCTCTGCTAGTATGGTTGTGGATCCAATAATAAATGCGGGTGCTGTCACTGTTCTACCACAGACTCTATTAAATGAGTTTCACGTATAACCGTGCCTGACTGACTTTTGCTTACGTTTTCCTTCGATGTGACCACGTAAGCAAACAATTGGAATATTCCTATGAGACACCGTTCGGGTAGTCTCCTGCAACATCAAACGAAACCAGCTCTTTCGCGGTAACAGGGAGGACGTGGTCAGCAGTGTTCTCGAAAAGGCCAACCTCGCGCACCACTGAACCCCCATCCACTTCTCTCCAAACCCGGTGCTCGCTGTCTCTCAGGGAAACCCATAACATATCCTCGATATTAGCACAAGTGGTAGCGATCATTCTGCACACATGGTGTTTGCGACATTGTATTAATCATTGGGCGTTGTTTGTAGGCAGGGTTTAACAGGGCGCGGTAGGGTGGCTGCTCTGTTATACTCCACATTTCCCCCAAGCATTTCATAGCTATTCCCTTTCCTATGTACTTTACCGTTTTAATCTTAGTTAGATTTTTTAACGTCGATGTTTATTAAACTTAATAACACGGCTTGCTTCATCAATGATGAACGCGTGTACGCAGCTATTAGTGAAGTATGTATAGCCTATTTCCTCTAATCCCTTTTTAGGGCGGTAAAACAGAGCGACCTACCGGCACGACAGTAAATAATAGAATAATATAAGTACAAAGTTTTACGGCGAGATAGGGCTGTGGATAATTTTACGCGATAATCACCTACACTGTTCCAACATAACCCTATACTGCCACACCCATTCCGGCCCGATGGCAAGATTAGATCAAGCGTACCGGTGATGTGGTGTGGACTCCACGCCTAGCAGATCTGAGTGACCTGCTGACGCAGGACACACCTAACCTGTTCCCTACCCCTATGTGTACCATTAGTTATTGTTAGCTCTTCGGTTCTTTAATGGACAAAACTCATAACGGCAACACTAAGAATGATCCTCAGGCTTGCACTGTGATCCTTAATAGGATCAGGTTGTTCTGTTGCCCAGTAACATTCAAAGCAGCGAATGTTAGCATATCCTGATAGCTTGGTTGTCTGTTTACAACAAGAAAATAAATTCCGCACACAAAGTGGATCAAATGGTCAGCGTCGAGCCGAAAGTGGACATGATTTGGTGCCCTTCTAGACGTTATTTAAAGTAACTGTCCAACGTGTGCCACACATATTATATGCATATATTGATGAAAGCTCACCCATCTCTTAGGGAACTCACTCATTCCGCTCTGCCTTAAGGTTCACTCTCAAGCCTCGCCAACAACCGCACAGTGGCTAGCAGTATAATAGGCAGACGAAGATTGCCGGCAATGGCAAGGGAGACTGGAATGGCCATTTATGGTTTATTAGACGTCATCAACCATTCATACCCAACCTCAAGAGGTGCACTGGCAATATCCATTTGCCTATTCTACTACCAGCCACTGTGCGGCTGTCTGCGGGACTCGATACTGAGCCCAAATGCAGAACGGAACCAGTGAGTTCCATTGGCGATCGGTGAGCGTTCATCAATGAATGCAAGTTAATAGTCCAGATCTAAATCGACGAGAAAACAAGCCCGTAGCTCAATTGTTAGAGCGTTGGACTTCTGATCAACGGGTCACCGGTTCGATCCTCAGGTGGTGAACTTCGTGAGGTTGGGTATGACTGGCTAACAACGGCTTATAGGCCAGAAATAGCCATTCCAGTCTCCATTGTCTTTCCTGGCAATTTTCTTCTGCATACACATATGATCGTTAAAGAGACTATGCCAAAAGTGGTTGCTAACTGACAATTACATTCACCCATCGCATTCAGTCCAATATAAGTTTGTGCGGAGTGACCGACTGGTGGTCTAAGAGTCAGGTAGTAATGGCTCTTTCTTAACGTAACCCCGGGCACTGTCACACATGTTATACATGAACCGCTCAACACCCATTTGGGTGAAATTCTGGTGCTTGTGTTTGGGTGTTCAGATCGTGTACGTGGTACGCGTAGACAAGGTAATTAAATTTATCCGTAGCTACAATCATTCACGTGCCAGTCCACCGACCAGCTCGGGGGCTGCCTGCGGCCTGGGAATGGATAAAGGGAGTCAGGTCAATGGCTCAGCGCATTGTCCTCACTATAAACAAGCTGACGCGCTTGAAGCTATCGTGATACGCTAAAAGCCGTGTCTTGGAAGGTTGCCAACAGACGGGATAACTCGAATTGTGAGGTCAGCCCAGTGTGTCTTTATGGGGAGTGGCTTACTGGCGGAATGAGTGTCAGGCTGCAATGGCACCTTCTTAATGTGGCCTTTATGGCACTCCCAGTTTGTGAAGTCCGACCCAGGTGTGGCTCCAGCCACCTGCGATTGACTCCGCCTCCGGTCTTCTCATATTGTTCTTGGCTGCGGGCACAAATGGTTGAGGAAGGAGAGAGTGCAGAATGTTTTGCGAAAGCTTTATATAACTTAAATCTGATTCACGTGCAAACCGCTGTCCCTGCGCCACCTGGCTGTGGGGCAAACAGTAGACTACGTGGAAATCAGAGGTTGAACTGTCGTTCTATGTTAGAACTGCTTCCTCATGGACCTGCTCGTCCCGTTATGTTTTGGTGTCTGATCTAGAGCGTCACAGTAACTAGTAATAAAACCAGCTGAATATTACTGAAGAAGACAGGAGAGACTGGGGTGGCCGTTTCTGGCTTATCAGTCATCTTCAGCCAGTTTTAGCCCAGCCAAGGTTTGGGTGCACCCAAGACTCGAACACGCGTTTTTTGGTATTCAAGCGTTAGCAAGGCCATCACTCTAACTACTGACCTAAGGATACGTGTTTATTTTGGTTATGGACGGAAAAAGTAACCACGTTGGAAGTGCGTTCCCTATAGGTTGCGGTATCTGCTCCTCAAGTTATCTTTTCGTGCTCACTTAGAGCGCCTTAAGCAATCACTCTGCGACTCGTAATATAGGCTGGAGGAGATGACCAACAAAGGTATATTTCTTCGGAAGAAAGACTCTCCCCAATAAAATACAGCCGTCTTCACGATCCATGGGATACTTGTAGATTTCCAGAATATAGCCAAATGACAGAAAAAAACTATAGCTGCTTCTGATGTTCCAAAATATTTTCAGTGTTGCTCTACATTAATGCTTATGCGCAGAAACCTAACGTTGGCTGGTTGTTACACCTAGCCAACTTTCATGCAGTCATGCACCTTCGTTTGCACAACCAGCCAAATCCGGCACATCAATTTTCCCGTATTTGATGGTGTCCGAACAAACGGTTAACCTGACAGAAAAGGGTCCTGTAGGTTATTCATTTGACATTTCGTGCGGATTACGCGCACAATAAGTGTGCGCGCGATCGCCCGAAAGCAAAGGCAGGTTGTTTCACTTTAGTCCGCACTTTAGTTTGTCCCTTACAAGCGGCGAATGTCACATTTGTACCGTCAAAGAAACTGTGTTTGCAGTTACCTGTTTAATGAACCATTAGATATATAATTAGTAAATTAAAATGGACACGGCCTACCTGATTTCAAAAAGTGTCATTGGTTAAACTGGCATCCGAAATTCTATTCAAAGGGGTAATTTCGAACCCTTTGCCACTTAGAAAAGTCTTTGTATTTGCAATGGAGTGTGAAAAACATGACCGAGTGGGCTCAACGAGTCGCATATTTGTACAGATAGGGAATGGATCGTGAAAAGGTTGAAAATAAGAAAACAAGCCTTAAACCTCTGAAATGTAAATAACAATCAAGCACTCAGGATCAAGAGGGTACTATAAAGTTTTATATGCCATATAGCAGACGTACATCCGATCACTTATTTAAGTAGTATTTAGCTTAAATGGATGCTTTCATAATTTTCAGGCTAACGTCAGCAAAAAACTGACTAATTATCACGGGTTGTGCTCACGTCATCAATTGCCTGTGCTGAACTACATATAATACGCCCGTCAGATGCAACTGGCATACCCACCAAATCTGTTGGCTATGAACTGGTTTTGACCTCGGCACAAGATTGTTGAAGTTCCAAGAGAAGTCTGCAATGTTGAAGTAAGTACTCCTTGAAGTTTCGAATATATTTAAAAGGATTTGACGGCTGTATAAGACGCATACTTGCATACAGTTGCTACCAAGGGCAGGACTGTTCCAAATGCTCGCCCAAATTATGCTGCTAAAAGTCTCTCTGCCGTCAACTGATCCGTGTTGCATGCAGCGTTTTGCTCGTGACATGAAAATGCCTGATAGTGGACAAACCGACAGAGGCGAATTCTGCCTTTAGAAGAACAGATTGTCAATACTTCATAAATCATCAACCTGATCATAGCAGTTGAGCCTGAATGGACTGAGATATCTGGCATCTGCTTAGCACCGTAGTGTTGACAGCCAGCCAGCCGGCTTCGGTTTTAACAGTTCCCATGATGTAAATGGTCGATAGCTTGGCAAAACTATTTTTACTGTGACAATACCGACGCCCTACTAGTACGCAACGCGAATATCTACGTTCCAAAAGTAGCGGTGGCTATGCGCAATATTTCATGATGTGCAAATATTCACATGCCCTAACCCCAACATTAGCCTAGCCCAAATATTAACCCTGCTCCAAAAATTACCTCGAAATCCAACTCTAAACTTAAATCCAACGCATTCTTAAACATAATCTTAACACAAACGTTTATTTACCTAGAAATTAGCTAAGAGTCGCCAAATAGGCAGGAAGAGTTCCTGTTCACTTTCTCTTTTGTATATAATGAGGTATATGCGCGTTTAAATATTACCTATATCCTGCCTCGTTTCAGTTCTCTGGAAAATAATCTGCAAAATTCTTCAAGGTAAATTTTTTCAGGCTCACTCAGAAAGTTTATATGAATTTTTGAGCTGAAATCCATCCACTAGAGCAGCATAAATGCGCAATATTCACAAGCTGCCTACAGGCAGTGAGCGATTTACACTACAACCTCATTACCCATACCGTACACTACTGAGTGCCTCTTGGACGCGCGTGAATATTAGACGGGTTTCCCCTAGTACCCGATGCATTTTATCTCAAGTATTAATATGCATTTGCATATAGAGCCTGAAAAGGATTGACTCCAAGTTCCCATTCCTCGAAAATTAGACAAGGCAGGATGGAAATGGAGTCCTCATACCCGAAAAGAACTGAGGAAACACTCACGGGGACCAAGGGACGAACTGAACCCCTCGCAGCTACATCACGCAGCGATATAAGATTGGTGAAATACGCATGTCTAAGCTTTTAGCTAGCACCTGTGTTGTCAGTATGATAAATAATTAAGTAGTGCATTACTTGCGTACCAATGACCTTAAAGAACAGAAAGAAACCAGGGAAAGAGCCCATACCCAGATATTTTCTCGCACTAGACCGTCATTAACTAGAAAAAAAATTCCAGCAACAGATCAACAATTATATTACTCCATATAGCTAGGAAACGACGACAGCTGGTATGATCACGCTGCAAGAAATCGAGTTTAGAACAAAAAATGTGAAAAGAATTACCCTAGGAAGAAACCTAAACCAGCAAATATTCCATTGATGCCACAAGCTTTCGGTCATCCATTTGGCACCATTTGGATGAGAAGGAAAGAACACGAAGAGAAGATGGATGAATAAGAGACGCCAAGGGAATGGTGGAAAAACCATTTTGCTAAGCTTCAGAGATGTTGTTTCCCATTTTTCTGTAATAGGCACAATCTAAAATGTCTGAATGTCAACGCAAACCATTGTTTTTGTATTTCCATTTTTGCTATAAATCGGACGCAGCATAGAGCTATCGATCAGCCCCGAGTGTCGAATGACGATAAGTTACATTCTCTACAAACATTCCTGTTAGGCAGCCAGGATGTTAGTTATATGATGTTCTGTAGTGGCTCATTGACTGCTTTCTTTCGCACTTTGAGCCAAAATACATAAAATAAAAATATTCTCTCAACCTTGCCAGAGAAATATAGAAAACCATCATTTTGTTTTACCAAGCCCGACTAACAAAAATGCCTCTTTTTGATGGCCACAACTTAATTCCCTTGTTGAATACAATTACTGCAAGGTAACCACCTTTTCTCATTTGGCACATCTCGGGCTTTCAATAAATACACAGTTATTCCCCCATCTTCTTCTTCTTCTTCTTCTTCTTCTTTTCTTCTTCTTCTTCTTCTTCTTCTTCTTCTTCTGCTCCTCCTACTGCCGATCCTCCCCCATCACCAAATGTTTTATTTTTTACGTATCCATAACACTAATATAAGTAATTTTATGACCAAAAGTCAATCTGCTATTTACTCTGATTTAGACAAATTGGCTAGATAGGATGCTCGGCTTGCTTGAATGCATCCTCTTTCCTGAGCTCGTCCTCATCATTTCTGTTTAGACAACCACTAATCGTGTCTTCAGAAAATCAAATCAGCCACCATTTACTCCAACACTGCACCACTTAGAGGCTAATGGGGACAAAATGGTAAACGAAGAGAATAAAAATCGAGTAGGAAAAGCTGAGGTTAACTGACGATGAAGTGTGCGAGAGGAGGAAATTACCTAGACCACGCGCTAGTTAACTGGAAAGAAAATTTCCTTAAGTAGTAATTCTAAGTGGTTCGACTGGTGTTCAGCGTGAAGTTTAGCAAATAAGCCAAGTTGCTTTCCCTTTAAAGTGGATGCCACGGGTTTGGGAATGCAATCATTTAAAAAATCTTCTCCCCATCCTCTGCCTAAAAGTGGGTTTATTTCGTTGAAAGTTTCCCTTTCAGTAAATCAACGACATCTTGACATTTCATATGAACTGTGGGCTGAAGAAATGACGATCGCAGTAATCAACACAAACGCAATTTGTAGCAAGTGGCACCAGACTGGTGTAACTGGCATCTTTAATAGTAATCTGCAGTGGTTATATGTTTGACGGAAAAAAGTTGCATTGGTTGAATAGTTGTTTGAATGTAAAAGCTTTAGAGAAGTACTGGGTTACTTGAAATTAGGTGAAATAAATTTGGCTGCAACAATTGCTGGCATTCATATTCTTCCATGCAAAAACGTAAAATTGCATGATTTTATGAGTGGGAACTGATTTTCGACGATGTCTTCCGCCCAGCATCCTGGTAGACTAGCTGCTGAAAGGACGGATAAAGTCGGTTTTTTAACCTCTTCAAACAGTACTCGTTGTTTTGGAGTACATCACAGGGAATAAAGCTTTATAGGTTCAGACCGCAATTTGATATGAATTTTTGAGCCGAAATCCTTCAAATTCAAGGTTATAACCACGTATTGTTCATAAACAACCAACAGGCAGCGATTAAAACCCACTTACTGAACAATAGATTGAAATTTGATTTAAAATAAGCATCTTTGGATCTAAAGCTGGAGGTAACTTTAGAAAAAAATTGCATATGCATACATACACAGAAAATCTGAAGAAAATCGAATTTTATTAGCTATCTGACTGTATTTAGGACGTTTTTGAATAAAATTTTGGGTTGTATTGTGGTGGTTTGATTTTTTTCACAAGTTCTCTAAACACTTTTTCAAAAGAAACTAGACTGATGCACGTGCAGTCCTGATCGCCACCAACGGGCTCATCATATTGTTGGACCGCGATGGAATGTCAGAAGTCTTCAGAAAATGTCAGTTTGCATGGGACCCAGTGGATGGTTATTAAAAATAGTTTTGTAACTGACCTAATCCATCATTCCCAGCACACAGAGACACTCATTGCAAAACTGAATTATTAAATAACTAGTAAATATTCGGTCACAATTGCAGACCAAATGCTACTGCTAATTGCGGACATCAGGGCATGTTTGTCAGTCTCCCGGCGAAGAGAGAGAGCATGCACAGATACTAAAGCCCAGATAGGAAAGTGAGCCGATTTTCACCAGCAGTAAGTGCGTTCCCAACAAAAGGAGAAGATGAAGAATCAATAAGTCCGCAGAACATGGGGACTGTCAAGGAACGCAGAGTTAGAGAACCTTCAAGGAGAGACATCGTCAAAAATGTAATGATACCCTGTCTTCGGGAAAAAAACTGAAGGTCTTCACTTTCTGATCGTCTTCTAAGTCTAAGACTTGAATGAAACAAAAATATATTGATGAGGTTGTGGAAGATTATAGCTTCCGTCCTGTTCTCAAAGGAGTTATTTGGCTTATAAAAGAAAGAAGCAGTGGTCATGGGAAGAGGTTTATTGGAGGTCTGACGCTTCGAGTAGCGGCTTCGCCTACCTATCTTTGGAGACTGGAAAGTCATGCACATTCTGTCCACCAATGCGGACTGTGGGGCTGCATCGGACCCGCATTCCGCTGTGACCTGGGTCGCCCCTGCCCTGGTTGACCGCGGAGCTCATTGGCAGCCGCAAATGTTCGGCACCATGACTGTCCATTGTGAAGATGGTTCATAAAACCACCTAGGATTTGGAGATAATGAAGTGTGTCGGTTGGCAAAACAAATGGTGGACATTCAGGTTCCGGTTAGGGTGATATGTATGGGAACGGGAACCGCCCACAATACACGTGTCTTTGTTCCAAATTCCGGAGAAATTAGGCTTATAACTGGGAGGATGGGTTGAGGTTAAGGTCAGAGTTGGGGGTTATGTTCAAGAATTCGCTAAAGCTTAAAATTTGGTTTCGTGTTAACTGTAGCGTTTAGGTTAACAGTAGAGCTAGGGTCAAGATTAAGGCTAGAATTCACTTTTATGTTAGGGTTTGTGTTGGGGATAAGACACGGGAATAGTTACCATTCCTCATCCGTATCGCAAGGCCAACTATGGTAAGCGGGTGGTGTCTAACTTTTCCGGTGTACTGCTTCGGCTGCCCTGTAATTCATCCTTACCCAGGTGTCTTGCACGCGCCTTGAGGTGTGATCATCACCTCGGCTCAAAAACTAAACGGCAAAAAAGTTAAATATGTGCCCCATCTGCGCGGCATAGACTTATTACTACCCAATACTTTGGTTTCAAAATTCGTATGGCCAACTGATTCTCATGTATTCGCGTTTGTTACCGTCAAAGGTTTTCCTCAACGCAGTTGCACACCCCGCAGCTGCAGTGAAGACCACGGCTAATATATCCGGCTAAGCGATAGGATGTTTCGGTCGCATCACCCATCAGCGAACTATTGAGTCAAGCCTGTAAGCAAGTCCTAGTCGGAATGGCATGAGGGACCTAGCCACGGCTTTTGGGACGGAAGGCTCCACGACGATTTCGGCTGACTACATTCTTCGTTCCGCTTCCTTTGTTGCATTCTATTCCGTTCAACGAATGCTCTCGGATAGTTGTTGACTCTGAAGAGTCCTCGAAGGAGCTTGATTTCATCTGTTTGGTGGTTGAAGGGCTGCAGCAAGTCTCCACCTGCCAGTGAAGTGTACGTACACAGCTTCGTTTGTATTGCAGCGGTGGTTGCTGTTTTAACTGAGCATTTGCAGCGTGTTGGCCGGTTATCTGTAAACTGACGTTGTCAGTCTGACGTCTGGTTGACGAAGGGTGATAACATCCAAGAACGGAAGTCTGCTCTCCACTTCTTTTTCTTCTTCTTCTTCTTTTTCTCCTTCTTCTTCTTCTTCATCTTCCATCGTGAGATATAGATAGATAAGGATGGAGTGCAGTTGTTCCTTGTAATACTAGATCTTATCACGGTCGAAGATGACGCAATTGTCTTTGATCCGGCCTGCAGCCGCAGGACAAAAAACTACATCATCAACGTTAGGATGAAGTGTATCCTCAGTAGTGTCAAATCTGTCACCTAAACCAGATATTCATTCCAACTGCTGACAGTGAAACCACTGGATTTAAATAACCCTAGTAACAGTTTATTTCTTAAAATATTTGACATAGTCAAAAGATATTCTATGCTCTCCTGAATCCACCACGGATATCAGGAGCGTTCACAGGTTAAACTCATAAAAGGTATGGCTCCTAATAATGCGATTAAGACGATCCGGATAGATTTGTCAGAGAACCGGAACTATCGACAGAGAGAAGTGTGACCACCCGGCTCACAATATCACAACCTCAACAACTAGTAATTTTCAACGTACGCTCGGAATAAGGCTGTGTCTAATCATACCAATCTGAAGGCTCTAAAACTGTGTCCACAGCAAGGAACAGCATTTTAGTGGCTTAAACGTGGAGCACTTATTCCGGGTTTGGGTTCTAATCTGAGGCCATGCTGGAAACCAAGGGTAGACGAATCGATTATATACCACCAAGTGTATGTATAATTAATCGTAATGGATAAAGCGTTTCCAGGGCATTGCATCAATGGCTGGTTTTGTTACAGACCTTAAACCACCGGTAGAAGCGAAAATGCGAGTCCCAGGGGGTAAGTGAGAAGAAGTAGATTCGATCACTGGAAAAAATGCTTTATTCGTCTGACGTTTCAGATTCCAACTCGAAACCATCATCAAAGACAGAAGCAGACACGGGTACTTCGTACACAGGCAGTTGCAGTATCTACAGGATGCCATCGCTATGCTACTGCAAATCTACGGCAAGTAAAGGCTCCCCATTCATCGATGCTGCCCTGCGTTCTGATGCGCTAATTGTTTGATGGTCGGCATACGGGTCGTCATCCGCTGAAATGTCGTCACGCTTGATGGAGGGTTGCGTGATGATTGCTCGGCCATCTGGCTCACCGGCACTGGCGCTGGAAATTGTGTTCGCCTGGGCACTCCCTGAAGGGCCGATTACTTTGGCCAAACTGAGTCTCAACACCGAATATGGGTTGGGTAGGTAATTGCACTTGCTACTAGACTGGGGGCCTGTGAAATCTGATTCAAGAAACTCGTGGCTCGCGCGATTATCACCTCTTGTGAGAATTTCGGCTTCATCGAACTTTAATTTGTGGTTGCTTCTCAACGAATGAGCCACGACTTGAAAATTGGCGTCATTTGGCCACACTGATGCCGAGTGTTCGGGAATTAGCGTCTGAAGCAGTCTTCCGGTTTCTCCGACGTAGGTGCTTTGCCCGAAACTGCACCAGATCTGATAAACAACTCAAGATGTTTCTTGACGCGGCAGTAGGTCCTTTGGTCTCATTACCTGACACCGAATGGTGACCTCCGGTCTGTGTGCCAATCCAACTCCAAATGGCACGAGAAGACGACTGATGGCCTTCAATACGCTTTTGACGTATGGAATCGCTCGCAAATATTTATATTCGGTGCAATTTTGGCATTCACTTTGTTTGCACATGCACTGGTTGACGAAGTTGTGTGGGAAGACATTTTCTCTGAATACCTGTCGAAGATATTGTAATTTGGAAACCTTGTCTTCCGGTTCACTGCAGTGCGTTCCAACACGCCAAAATAGCGCCCTTACGCAACTGTGGTTGTGGCCGATTGGTTAATTGCTGTTGAAGCTCAGTGTTTGCATCACATTCGTTGCTTTCTTGAATACTTTGATCTTTAGGCCATCACGATCTTTGTGGCAGAAGAGGATGCCAAGGAGGACCTGGTGGTTGTTTTATTCACCTCCATCATAAATCGTATGTCCCGAAAAACGCCGTTGCGATGTTCGTTAAACGTGAGTACATGATCCGATTGAATGACGACGAAGGTGTCATGCACATACCGAGCCCAGAATTTCGGTCTGTGGTTTTGGAAGATCAGCGACTCCAACCGTTGTAGAACTGACTGGGCTATCAGTCCAGAGATCGGCGAAACCATTGGTGCTCTCTTCACCTGCTCGTAGATTCTTTTCTCAAACATAAAGTATGTCCTCAGACTGATCTTCAGCAGCTGAATGACTTGGGCCTGTCCGATCCGATTACAGGTTCATCGTATTTGGTTCGTAAGTGGAGCTCAATGGTCTTGACAGCCAGTTCCTGCGGAATAAAAGCAAAAAGGGACTTAATATTAAAAGATGCAATGAAGTCACTTGGCAGGAGGCTTACACTTTCAAGTTCCTCCAAGAATTGTATTGAGGAGCTGACTACGGTGTCTTAATCAGCGGTCAGAAATTTGACGTGCAGAAAAAGTCACTTTACCTGTTCGTACTTTAGAGTGTCTTTGAGCGATACGATGGGTCAGAGAGGATCACCGTCATTGTGTACTCTGGGGAGGCCATAGAACTAGGCCAGGGCCGTATCTTGGTCGGTCGGCGTTATAGCACCCGAGTTCTCCAATACCAACAGCGATTGCATTAATTTCACCTGTAAGAGTTTTTATGAGGTTTGTTTCGCATGGGACATAAAAGTGGTGATCATCTAGTAAGTTTTTGGCTTGCTGAAGGGAGTCGGTTCTGTCTAAAACGACGGTTGAACGCCCCTTGTCCACAGGAACGATGGCAATGTCTCTGTTAACATTGAGTTCTCTGAATGCCTCGGTTTTGACCTAAGGGAGTATTGCGCGTGGTTTATAAGCCATTATGAGGGGTGAAAACATGTGTTGGCTAAGGTTATACGTCTCTTCCGTTGCTTCCGTCTGATTAACGACCGATTTCACTGCCGCAATCAAGTTAAAAGATTTGGCATCAGCTGTGTTGACAGAGGCTTCGTGACGTAAAACCTGTACTTGTTCCTTCGTCATTTCCTTTGACGACAGGTCCTGTACTAGTATGTCGTTTCTGGATGACGTTGGATTAGGCAGGTTGTGGAATTTTTTCTCCAGTGCTGCGTCACGTGTAGTGGGCTAGTTCACTCACTCTCTGCTGAAGCAGTTTCATACTGTTCTCACCCATGAACTCAAAGCATCTGGTCTTCTCTTGGTCAATCCTCTGACGGTATTTTCGCAGCCTCACTTGGCGATCTTAAAGGGGCATACGGGGCATTCTTCGTCCGTTTTTGAATACTGCTTGTCTTGCCAGCTCCATATTTACCGGAAGTTGGTTTGAAACACATTTCGACAACGCGTTATTGTCGAGACACCTGCGCAGAAACCAAATCTGCGCATAAGAGAGGCCTCTCGACGGGCAAATGTTTCCCATCGTTGGGCCGATCAGAGTACGTTGCGCCCGAAAAATATTGCCGATACAAGCGAAGTAATTGATACTGATACTGTCTCTGATGATGGGTTTGAGTTAGAATCCGAAACGTCAGGTGAATAGAGCTCTTGTCCCAGCGAGCGCATCCACTTCTTCTCTGACCTTTAACCGTACTGCGTAAACGGTATCACAGCATTGATTGAAATATGGACAAATATATTGCCAAATTTCTGCATAATATAGTTAATACCCCGGCAATTCAGATGCATATTACGTTCTTCTTAATTACGAAATTATTATTGGTTAAAATAGCAGTACGCAGTAGACGAGAAAAAGGGTTTCAAGTAATATTCTCATTCACAAACAAAAATTAGCCTACAGAAGTATAAAAATGACTGCAGTTGACAAGCTTGATTTTCAGTTATAAGATATTTTTTAGTTACAGCCGAAATTCATTGTATTTATTGCTTGCAATCCAGAGCTGATATGAATATTCGGCAGTAACCGGAACTTCTATCATGCTAAATAAGGCCGGCTGTTCTTCCCCACAATAAATTGATCCTATTTAATTTGCAGAAACAAACCCATAATATAGGTTTCCATGAACGTCTTGTTAGTTCAGATCTATACTACTGGGTACCCGACACCATAAACGAAGCAGTCTTTTGGTAGTTAAGTAAGCTGTACTATTGTGTTGACGTTGCAACCAACCAACACGCTTAATTTGTTCTAGGTCACTTACAGTATTTTATAGTGACTGACTTCACTTAAAGATTACTTAACGAAAACATACGTTGTGTAATCACGATCTTCAAAAGTGGTACTAATTATTTTCTTATTTAGCATCATTAGTAAGTAAGAAAGAGGAAAGGTTGATTGAAATCCTTTCTTTATTCATCTGAACCTTTGAACGGCAACAAACATGCACCAGTTATAGGATGTAAGGGCCAATCAAATATCAGCGGAGCCCTTTCGGAGGTGACTACGCAGGCCTCTACCTCTATAACAGTTGCCTTTTTCGCTGCCGCTTTTATCTTTGACGATTAACTCCTGTATGATTTTGAAAGCGCAGATCAATAAAAAAAACTAGTGCATCGATCGTAAAGCCTTATTCTTTCTACTTATTCATTAAAGCAAAAGAATGAGATTTAGTTGCGAAGCATAAGCGAGTGATTTCCTTAATTGTTCTTATTACCTATTTGCAATTTTCTGTCTTACAAAATTAGTTCGAATCTGAGAAAATTTCGTAGCTTTTATTCAAGATAACTCCTTTATTATAAGACTTCCGTGTGTTAATCGCTTTTTTCTGTCTCCCCATTCATAACAGTTTTAATCCTTCTCATGTTGCTTTAACATATGACTTAAAACGGCTACGCATAACGAAATAAAGCGACCATCAGTATAATCTATAAGCGTCGAATATTCCGGCGATTGCAGTTATATATAGCATACCTTGCTTATAAAACCCTTGAAGTTTAACCCATTTTGGGACCAGCAAACTAGGTAAAAAAATAGTGTGCACACGTAACTGGGCACAGAGCTCTCCTTAACTATGTTATACGAATATATTTAAGCTACAGGATTAGGTAATGGAATCAAATACCTTTTGCTCAGAATTGTTAAACATCAGACCAAATCGCTCTTACTGGTATTGCAGAAGGATTTGCTGGCCTGAATGTCCCTCGAAGTATCAGTTAGATGCTTGAGTAGTTTTTTTTACGGCACAGCGCGTGTTCAGGATTTTAAAAAAACTGACTGGTTTGCCTCTGATAAAGGGCAATTTCCTTTTGCAGTTTGCTTTGGGCCAATGCTACAAATGTTCGTAAGCACAAACTGAGACTTCTGCTGTGAATAAAAACCAAAGGAACTCTAAAAATGACTCCATCCTTGAACCTACTCATTACAATATTTGTCAATCACATCAAAAGCATTTAACAGAAAACCTAGTCTGGACAAAGTACAAACTTGGACAGCACCATAATCATCCAACAGAAATAAAGTCTTGTCCGTTGCTTAGCGCAAAGGACTAAAATAGTTTTTTTTGGCCGACAGTATCGAGGAGGAGCTTAGAAAGCTCCAAGATTTGTTTCACGAGAAGAGGTATGCTGATAGATTTATTTTAAAAATATGGTCGCACAACCAGTTGAACCCACCACACTTACTGTTGGACAGAAAATCATATTCCTCAAAATCCTCTTTCAAGGAGATGCGGCAAGTAGAATGTTAAGAAGAGACATTCACCAAACTGTTTAAAGCGCCTTCCAAGCACCGTGAGTTTGATATTATTCTTAACCAACCCAGTTTTAAACGGAGAAGGTAAGTAAAGGTTGTCAGCTCAAACTACCTCCATACGCAGTTACTCATTTACTTGTTCCTGTTAACCAGGTTATATTGGGCGTACGAATCGGCGCCTACCCAAATGAGTGAGGTAAAAACTCTCGTAGTAACTAAGAAAACACTAAGATATGAGCGTTATCTGCCTTAGTTTCGCACACAAGGTGAATTCCGGACATCCTGTGGACCCGAAAGAAGCCTTCGATATGTTCTATAAGTTCCCATACACTGGGTCAGCGTCGGCTTGCAACCTCAGGAGCAACCGACATCCGGTTGAGGAAACCGGTCTTGGACACACAAGAATTTCATTCAAGTTCCACGCTTAGCATCGCCAACGGTCGCTTATCTGCATGTGCTCTTCCACACCCTCTCTCTTTTACCTCTTCCCCCTGGAACGGCTCCACCTAACCCCCTGTCTCTTATCACCCGCTTCGATATTTTTTTGTTGTATGAAAAAATAAACATTATTGATCTTATATTTGGATTTCTACCATTTCAATTCTCAAGGTACTGCATTCACGAGAATTTATGCAAAGAACGCCTATGTTGACCAGCTGGTCTTGAAAACATAAAAAGCCACAGTTTCATTAGTTTGCCTAAGAATAAGAAGGCTGTTAATAATTTATACTTTACAAGAAGATCATAAAATATCACACGAATGGAGGATAAACTGGCACAGAGATGGTTTATTTATTTAAATCGATCTCAGGTTTACGCCACGTGTAATATCTGAGTCTGCTTTCTACGGATTAAATTAAAGTAACGTCCTGGATGATTGAATGTGATAAAGAAAACCATTATTGGGCACATCTAAGCCTGGAGATCACTGGAGTGGACGGTATTTGTTTAAGATGAGCAAAATAAAGTCAAAGCATACATTCTCTACAGCCCAATTTAGGCACGAGTTTAACTAACAGTTTTCTGTATTCGGCTAACTAAGATGGTCAGAAAGCTAAACACTTGGTCAAATAACCTTATCCTTTTACTTTGAATCTGAAAACTAAAGGCTTGAAAAGAAATTAAGCCTCAAATACTTTATTCTGACTTGAGAAATTAAACAAAGGCCACCAAACTTTTAAATTTCAAAAAGCATTTTGCTTTACTTTTAAAATATTTTAAAATCATTGTTTTGTAAACTAATAAGGTTTTGTGTCTAGAGAAACCTGCCGAAGCAACATAATTCGGTAGCAAATACATGCTTCCATAGGTAAGTGTGATAGAGAGGTTAAAATGTGGTTATCTCGAGAACATATCATAGCGTTTATAGCGTGACGATAATAGTCACTGCACATAAGAGCTATGGGGAGGTGGTGTGCCCACAGAAGAGATTCACATGCATGCTCGTAAAACTAGCATTAGCAAAGTATTTAAGTATCAGATGATTTATTGACAGTACTTTTCGTCGCTCAAACCACTAATGCCTCTATTTCGAACACGTTCCTGGGAAAGCAATGCAAAGGACATTGACCATGAAATAATGCCAAACTACAAATATGTAGGCAGATACCCAGAAAATTATGATATGTTAAATATTAAGATACTTGCAATGTAGCTTACTTTCAGCATCATTACCACTGTTTCTTTTGATCCACTTGTTACAGGACTTCGCTTAAGTAGAAAGCCAAATGTCGAAATGCATCGCCCTATCACATAATCGAGTACTTTTTGTGCAGTTGTCAAAACTGCCAAAAATTTGGTTTGCCATTAGTTAATCTTCAGACATTGACAACTCATGAACTTATCCACATCTGCGTTGTAAACAGCGCTTGGCATTTCGATTAGTTTGTGGATTGCCAACTAGCATTGTTTGACAAATTGAAGAATCGTAATATAAGGCAGTTAAGTAAATGATACTTTATGTAAGGGCTTGTTCTCAGGTATCGAGACTGTCTTCAAATTATATTAATACTTATGACTCAGTTCTGCTGGAAATAGTGTATAAAGTAACACCATGAATTTTGCTGACATTAGTTTAAACTAAATATTTTAAATACAACTTTGTATATGCATTATACTATATAAGATATTGAAGTAAGTAAACACCTGAATAATTGAGCTTATATCTGTGAAAACTTTCTTTCGCTGTTCTGCTTATCCGAATTACCTGCGGAAAGGCGTATTTCTGATTCCGTTTCCGTTGAAAGGGTCAAGATAGTCGTCTAATCTTGCTTTATGCATGAACTTCGTATTTCCATCAAAAATAAACCACTAAGATAGTCTAATGCACGTATAGTATTTTTAATAGTGTCAGAAAATCAAGTATAGAATGATAATGACTAACTAACTTAAAAATCCACTAATAATGTAATAAGACCAAAATAATCCAAGCTTTTTCTTGTTAAAAACAAAGCTTCCTTGTCAGCTTCCGATCATTCTGTGTTATTAGACCTTCCAAAATATTTATTCCTCTTCTACGCGTGCGCTGCTGCTCAAACTCGAAATGAAACTTAAGGTTCGCCATACGTTATCACAAAAACTTTGCATACTCCAGTCTGCTATATCTTACACTATTTTCGCTTTCCTTAGATAATCAAATTTCGAATCGTGGTCCAGCTACTTTACATTTTTTTAAAAAGAAATTGCTAAGATTTTCTGTCGTCTTGATACCGCTACGGTCAGACTTGACAGAATTTCTTCTTATCTAAAATTTTCAAGACATAAAAAGGAATTGCTTTAAGAACTGGTTATACGTGACATTCTAAAAGACGTTAACACCCTAATAAAAAGGGCAAATTCCAGACTGAATAATTTGTTTTTTATTTGGCTTTTTGCTTCTCCTACTAAAACGTTGGTTCATCTTTCCTCTGGTTAATTCCGGACGAATCTTAGGCGCCTCACCTGCCTAACGTTAATTTTAACAACAGAAATATCAACGCGGATTACTTCAAATTAAATTTTTATTTCATTAGGTTGAAACAGTATCTGTGGACTGTTAAGCACAGAATATTAACTAAGTCAATGTCAAAAATTTAATACGGCGGTTCTCACCTTTCGCTTTGCAAACTGAGCTTAATTTTGCTTAAAATTAAATAGAAAACAAACCTAAAGACCAGCTCTGCAAAACAGTGATGATGTTTTAAGTATTTTTTGGCTTCACAGAGGTAAATGGAAAAGAAAAAGACAGTGAGAAGGTGGCCATACGTCTCAAGTGGCTTGTTGGTAAACAAACATTTTGTCCAATTTATATGAAGCTGGAAAATTTCCAAGGTGGAAAATCACTGCATTACCTGAGATGTTATTTCCTTAATAAATGAGGAGTTTTATTGGGATCATCAACTAAGGCATCATGTGAATAAAAGTTTACACAAGGCAACATGGCGACAGTTCATCACAGAATTTAAATGAGAATTGAATTTTCCAGGTGCCATCATAAACCTCCATGTTCATGTATAATTAGATAAATTTTATTTGGTCATCTTTGTTTGGTTTTGGCTGATGGTGAATTCGTTGAGTTTCAAAGTGCCCTTGGAACACGAATGAATACCTTGCGGTTTTCAATGCTATCAGTTGCTTGCCCATATGAAAAAGTTCTCTGCTTTAGGTTTATCAGAAACTTCAAAACAAGATCTTTATGAAGAGCACTTACCGAAGTAATGCGTTTTTAAGTGTGTTTTATCTTGTTGGTCCCTTGATTCGCATTTCAGCACACGCAAATTCAAAACCAAATTGCCGAAGAAATAAAGGTTCACAGCAAATGTCAAAGACGAATATGTATTCGATCAAATGGGAAATCTTTTCGAATAAGTTTTTTTTATTTTTGTTCTTTACTCTTTTACACAGTTATATCAAAAAATGGCATTTCACCTGAAGAATACGAAAAATGAATCTGCCGCAAAACTTAAGAACATATTTTTTTATTGCAAGCATGTACACATTTTATTTTCACGTTTCATTCTACGATCATGAATGCACAAAATTGCTGTCATTTAAATACCAATACGCAGACTTTTATTGATTTGCTCGTTCTGTTTCCAAAATAAGTATTTAACCAAAAATTACGCTGCTCAAAAATAATCTTATAATTTTAATCGCCATAAGATGGTGGTTAGTTTTACAGTTTCTCATAACTTGTTCAGATATTTGAACAAGGGATCGCTTGTCATCAGTAGTATTGTAAGTAAGGGTACGTAATATCACAGATTTACAAATTGATATAAAAAGTTTTTTTCTAAAAATTACCCAACTGCTCGCTTCCTTGTTCACACGGTTAACCGGGATAAAAAAATAAATTTTCAAGTGCGGTAAAACTTTCCAGGTTTAATTGCTCTCTGCTATAAGAAAAGCGAAACTCAGAGGCTCAATAGAAGCCTTTCACAGCTAGTTAATTTAGCAAATAGCAGAAATATAACTAAAAGTTGATTTATTAATTATAGTAGAAACCTGTTGACAGATAAAAAAAAGGAAATATTTTTTGTCTGCACCAAGCATTTTCACGACCAAGCTGGATGATTGCGCAAAATGGACAGCGTTCTAGGTGCTATCAATGTATTATTCTACTTTCCGTCATCATGTTTTATGAGTTAAGTTGCATCCTCTGCACTTTGTCTGATGGAAAATGATGAAAAAACTAAACATTCGATAACATATAAATACAGATAAATAGAACTAATTACAGGTTCAAAAGTTTACTTTATGTTTTCAGTCCTCATCTTTCGTTATTGCTAACATCTCTCTTAAGTACTTTCTGGTAGGACACAGTTTAAAGTGACATTGAAGTGACATCTGTACGAGATCTGTGTTTAAACTACCGTCAGCTCCTATTAGATATCTTTTTGACCTTCCAATTGTGCTCAGCTTTCTCATGATTTGGTCTATTATACTAACATAAAATAAACTGATTATAGATGTTTAATGCGTACACAATTGTATACCCATAAATCCTTCTAACGTGTATGGATTAACTTGACCCTAAATTATATCTTACCACCCCCAAAATCTACATGTGTCTGTAATGGCATTTTCAATGCTCAAAATTGCATTTTATTCGCAATTATCTGGGCATATTAATACATACCTGTGATCGGAGGTATTTAATTTCGGATATTTCGTTGCATTAAACAATGTCCTGTATGCCTATAACCTAATGGAACTATGCCTCAGCAGCTCTCATGCATGGCGTCTTCTTTGTTTGCGGACATGAGCTTTTTCTTTATCTGAACTTATTAATCTGAAACGTGCAAGAGGACACTTTTTAAACACCTTTGACGTCCGTTATCCCATGCTTTCCTGTCTTTTCCAACTGCAGACTGAAATCAATTTTTTTAAAAGAGCAAATACGTTGTTTTTCACCATGGTCGTACAATAAATATTTAATTCATAAGGCCAGCCAGCAGTTTTAATGTTTTATCTGGTAACAATCCTTTCATGTTTGAATCTTTCACGTTCTTTGAAAGGATTTTGCTCGATGGCCTGTATTGATACTCACCCTAACCAATCAATAAATATGTCGCAATTTTGAACTGCAACCTTGCCACTTAGTCTTATTTATTTTTTCTTTTAAATGAGACCAAAATTCGTTTGTTATTTTCCAATTTTTTAAATCTTGTCTAAATTCTTGATTGTTTTATCTTATGCACAGTTTAGGATAAATATTCTGTCTGAGGTCTTTACGAAGGAAAATCCGCACATTTAAATGCTTTATGTTCTGTCTCCTTTCAGTGTTGAAAGTACCAAATTTGAGAGTAAATACCAAATGTTCTACCGTTTTTCTGAAAACCACATGGAGTTGGTGTAATTTTTTTAACAGAATGAAGATAAGTAGTATGCAAGCTGTTAACAAGGTTATTGGATCGCTCATCAATTAGTTTATGGGACATGCTCGTCCAACTCTGCCTTGTGGATCACTTTTGAGCACAGCTAGCCGCCCTACAGCGGCTACTATTATAGAAAGAATAAAATAACCAACAAAGACAAGGGAGCTGGGATGGTCAAGTGTGGCTGAGCAGGCGTCATCAACCAGCCATACTCAGCTCAAGGTGTTCAAAATGACAGGACCACAGACCCTGGTTCCGTAGTTAGGTCATCGGACTTCTAACCAACAGGTCGTGAGTTCAAACCGCAACGGTTGGGAATTCTCGGGTGAGAACGGACGGCTAATAAGCTTGAAGCAGTCATTTAAATCATCTTTGACTTTGACAGTTATAGTTTGCTGCCTATGCAGGAAACAAAAGGTCTTTTTATGTTTTCAACTTCTCATATTTTACTCGTTTGGTGTTAAAGAAAAATTAACAGGTTACACGGGTTGTTCAGTAACCGAATCACGGAAAATTGATCAGCATATTCTGGCAATAAATTTTTACAGTCACATTTTACAGACGGAACGAAAGGTCTCTTTCAAGTCTACACAGATGAAGCACATAAATATGAAGGCTTTAAAACAGTTAAGAATCAATCATTTTGACCTATCAAGACCACATACTAGCCAGCTTAACAAACGACACACGAAAATGACCGTGTTCTTGATATTATATTGAGTCCGATAATTAGAAAACAAAACTTAATCGTTTGAGGCATTTTTTGAATGTCGTACCGGCATATATGACGGAAAACGAAATGCCTAGTCTTCAGTTCCCCGTTAGATTACAGATTATTTGCTGTGTGCAAACATTGATTCATACTTTGGAACTGCTGTGACACTAAAGTTTCTGAAGCAATGCGCATTTGTCTAGCCAATTTGTTATGCAAAACTTGCAAAAACGAACATATCTAATCGTTTTTGAGAAGATAACCTTAGATATACAGTTGTACAAAAGTTTTCAGACGTTTTAGCTGACAAAATTGGATGCAAAATATATTATATTATATTATATTTTATTATTATATTATATTATATATTATTATTATTATATTTTATTATATTGTACGAGGAAATTTATAGTTTGAGTGCTGTCGTCGGCTTATCCTTTTCAAACGCTAAAAAAGTGGCCTGCAATTTAGATTTTGAACGTGCAGGCTGCATCCAGAACTAAAAATAGGTTGAGTCATGATAATTTGTTGTGGATACCGGTAAGTATTATTATTAATAAGCCCCGAAGAAAAACAAGAATTTTATAAGATTATTAAAAACGCCTGGTTACTAATTCATTTAGTGGCAAAGGCCTAAAGAAATAAGGACTGTTCCGTAAATCATTGCAAGACTAATTCTTACTGGAAAAAGTTATATAGAGGGTTCTTCTACAGTTGTAGTAATGCCTTGATCGGTCTTGGCTAGATTCGGAAGCTTGGCAATAAATGAAAAAACATAAACTGAGTTTGCATAATTTAAACGCATTTTGCAAAGGTACCTGGAATTTTGGAAGATTGCCCCTGTGGCAGATTATGTATGAACCACTTTCTAGATCGACCGTGAGCGGTAAAGAATTTTGGCTTTTATGGGGGGACTGCGGACATGGAGAAGAGCCCTCAAGGTAGAATGTTTCATGAAAGCATCTGCTTTGTAGAAAGTTGCTTACAATTCTTTAATAATAAGCTATATTTTTTCAAATAATTAGGGCATTTAAAGACTTATCCCTGTGAAATCCGTAATTATAAGTATCCTGTTGTGTTTGTTGACTTTCATTAATCGAAGTAACTTATTACTTGACATATATTTCTTGAACTCCGAGTAAGGCAGCCAATTGCGACTTTTTACCAAAAGAAGTACTTTAAAAAATTAAACTTCGTAAATTGGATGACATAAACCAAAGAGAATTACGTTTTTCAGATTATCACATAAGAACTACAACTAAAAAATTTATTTAGTGATGTTTATCAATGACCAGCATCAAAAGAAGTCATTTTGTAAGACAGACATAAGAGAAGTACTAAATTTTTGGCAACGAATGGATGCGAGAACCTTGTAACCAGCGCTAAACTATTGTTGGACTATACAAACGAACACAACCGATAGGCAGGCGTGCAAAAAAGGAAGAATTGAAATTTGGCTAGGGCAGTTTCAAGGACGGAAATGGTAGTAATGCAAGGCAATTAATATGCCCACGGTTACCGGAAAAGAAATCTGGTTTTTAGCACTGAAATAGTCTATTTTAAGCACCCACCTATCGAAGCCTACCAGCAGGTCAAACTCACCTTAACAACAACCACAACCCTAATTCTATCCATTGCGCTCGTTAAGGTCAGCGTTCATTACCAAATTAGTAGGATCTTTTGCAATTTGTGGTCTTGCACTTTTCAAGTTTGAAAGAAATGCGAAATATATAGCAGATATCTTTCAGTGACTTCGATCACAAAGGAAACAGTAAAAAAAAGATTGATGGAATAATATTATTTGGGTGTACGACTTGTAGACCAATCGCTTCCCATTAAGGGATAAAATTTAATTACTCTACTTGATAGCGTTTTCAGTTTCCTTTTCAACCTATATTCGTGTTTAACTTTTTACGACACAAAAAGCAAAATTTTCAGGACAATGGACAAGCTGGCCGAATTTAAACTCTACGATATTCTCAGATATGGGTATAAGCTAACGTACAGGCTTTTAATTAAGGGCACATTTTCTACATCCCGTATCATAGAATCCTTCTATTTTATCTGATATCCGCGGTGTGGAAGCATTTTCACAATGCAAGGTTATGATAGAACCAGATGCAGCTTAAATTAAGTAGATTTATTACTTTAGCATTAGAGGGAAGAGCACATTGCGTGTTATCGACCATCCTCGTGCGAAAGATGCCCTAAGCTGCGCACACCCAATGCCGGCATAAGTGAAGATAAACAGCGAAACTGCCTCATTACGTAAGCAGGCATTTTTACTGTCACGTTCGAATTCCACATCTAATCTCAAATATGCAAATGTGCTCGGGGGAATATGTATTACATCAAGCGGTTAAAAGTATAGGACCAATTTGTGGCAATGGGAAATGATGGAATGATTTTTAAATCGTCAAATCTTTAGATCTTTCACTTTGACAACTCAAAATCTGAATGCAACTTCTTGCAATGATGAGCATTTTCCCAGTTTGATCAGCTTTGCGCTTTGATAAAAATCTCCTGCTACTGTCTGGCTGAAAATTTGACACTTCAATTTAGGTCAAAATTCCAAAATAAGGAAAATATGGAATATATAGAAATACCGAAATATTTTATTTGCCTCCCAACACACATAAAATTTTGTATATGCCGCAATGTTCCATAGGTAAGGATTCATGAGGTGAAGGAGTACCATTTGAGCAAACATTTAGATTCAGTAATTTGCTTCAAAACTTTCATGGAAGCTCTTGCTTGTTAGTAATGATGACAGCATGGAACTCAACGACGAGGTTTCTGTGTAAGAAACTGGAAGTGAGATCAGCTGGATCTTGAAGGCGTGTAATTTTGAAAGAAAAAGTTTAATGTTTTGAAATACTTTTATATAGACGAAGGCAACTATATTGGATACTTTTGCAACGCCACCTCTAACTATGTTTGGTTTTTAAATAAGAAGAAATATAAGAATTTCATTAAAAAGCAAGAGAAACCCACACGGCTTTCCGGAAGACGGTTAATTATATAGTGAGCGGACTTCGTAAAATTTAAAAAACTGGTGTTTAAAATCTAATCCTTTAGTATGATGGTGTCAAAGCTATTTTTAAAAGAAGTACCTATATGTGAAAATCTGATTGCAACGATAGACGAAATGGCTAAATATTTACTGCCAAATTCTGATAAATTCCTTTAGCAGTGTATAAAAGGCATTCGAAATAACAGATCTCGGTATTTTGCCTTGAGTTATGTTGTGCCTATTTTTCGCACCGAGAAGATTGATTTAACTCATAAGTGTTCATTTTCTTCGTACATATCTCTGGAATTTTATTTTTTGGGCTCATCTTACTTCTAAATGTAGGTGGCAGGTCGGCCTGCAATACAAGTTTATACGACAGTTCATCGACGCCATGTCGAGAATCACGCCAAAACTTTTTAAGTGGGTGGCTAATATTTTAAGCTGTACTCAAGTAGTCGTTGGAGCGATAGGTGCTAATTTATTTAGCCACTTCAGGGCGAAAAATCACTTTGAATCTACCTTTTTAGAGTTGGAAAAGTGCTCATAATGATAAATATTAAGACTTGAATGTTAGAGTTTAGGTAAAGTTAAATAAGGGTAGTTCAACAGCCTTGCAAGCAAACTTCTGCCAATGTTGTCACAGTTTAGTTAAATAGGCTTTCGTTAAGCAAGGGGTGTGAGTTAGAAATCTCTATAGGCGACCAACTGGCATAATCAGTAGATTTAGTAGTTCTGCTGTAAGACAGTTCTAGTCAGCCGAATCTAATCTTCAGTTATAACCTACGAAACTCTATAAAAACAACCGATTGCAAGTGTGTTATGCTCTTTAAAAGCATTCCTAAGAAATGGAAATTAAACAAATTTCATTTTCCATCTGTGCATGATGTTTCGTGCATTAGGTGAAAATGAACCCCATTTACCTCAGTTTTTGAGGTAAACGGGTCATTAACGCATTATCACGGCGACGCACAGTCATTAAATACTCTTATTGCTCAAAGTTTTTTTGTAAGTGCGCGAGTGGTTTCGGCTTCTTGAACAGGCATATTGTGTGTGACACTGTGATTCAAACGTTTGAATTGTGATCATCTGATAATGGCTGGTTTTTCTAGAAAACCCACTTTTGGGCCCGAGACCGAAATTATTTTTTTGAGTGTCTCGAAAATAGTGTCACCTGTTAGACTATTTTTTGAAAGAGGGCTCCTGCAGGGTCTCTGCCTGAAGCAATGAGACTAGGTTTTATGAGCTGAAATTTAGTTTTTTTAACTTGAGCCTCTTTCTGGCAGGTCACATAGTGCAGACTTGCTGTTGATGTCATTTTGGGTGAAAAAGGCATGCTGTATGGTACCTTCCTAATGCTGTAAAGGAATTTATGGTACCTGTAGACTGAAAACCATAAACGTCACTCCAACGGCAGATAGGAATGAAATTTATTCGGGAATTACAAAAAGTAATTAAAACCTAAACAGACCTTTCGTTTGAATATAAAAGTTGATAACGTAATTTTCTTTCAAATAAATATAAAAAAGGATGGTTTAGAACACACGTTTTAGAAAATATATTCGTATTTTAATTGTTCGCATAATGTTCACTTTTTCTTTCAACCCGCGTAGATTATTGCTTCAGTTATCAAAAGGCATGTATTGAGGGTAGACGCAAACCACGCAAACAGACGAAGATGCTGCCTTCTGAATTCAGGTCTCTGCAGCCACCTGAAAATGCGGTAAAAACTGGCTAGACCATTAGTGGGTGGTTGTGCTTTCGATTTAAGATGTCCTTAAAAATTCAAACGGATTTGCAGATAACGTAAGTAAAGGTATTATTTCTTTTGCGTGTTTATTTTTTAAAATTTTTTCAGTTCTGAATTATTTAAGGTTGGACTTGTCGGCGCATTTGTGGTAAGGGTACTCAGGGTACGATGTGTACGCTTTTAGTGTACAGAAAATCATACATACCTCCATGTCATGCAAAAGACACTGTATAGCATTCATAAAAATATGCAATGACTGTTGAATATTTTGTATATTGCATTAGGGGCACAGGAACGATGCTATTTAAATAGACACTGTGTGGTCTTAATATCAAAATTAGAAATATTTTTAAAACTTGAATGCACACTCGCTTTGATTATACAATTGACACGTGATTTGCTAGTGAATGAGTACAAAAAAGGAAACCGTTGTTTTAGTTTTCTACAGAATCTTTTTAAATTTAATGGGCAACGATAATTCACTGAACCATATGCGTAGTAAGCAAATGCTCATTTTAAACCGATTGTGGTTTTCTGATTTGACCAAAAAAGTACTTTAAAATGATGGCATAATATCGTATCGAAATCTTGGGATTATGACAAGCGCTGATTCATACTATAAACCCACTTATGTCTACTGGAAAATGCATTTCATAATTTTGGCTAACATTTCATGATAGCAGTCACTGACTGTACTTTAGCAGATAGCACACGCGCCGTTGATGGCCTTACAAGTGTCAAAGCCACATGTTATGTTGCACAGTATTACTATTAAGTGAGCTGACCAAAGGGAACATTCTAAGTGCGAATACTTCTGCATTTAGGGAATCACTTTGTTTATTCCTCTTAGCAAGCAAATTTTTGACACCTGGATTACTTTTACAGTTTGTCATCTGCAACTCCATTTCTAAACATTTTTACCTCCATAATTTCACAACCATACTTTTTATTTCCGTTATTTTGATGCATATAGAGAACTTAAAGAAAAAACGTTCTGTAGATGGTACGAGTTTGGCTTGGATATATATTTATGTCGTTAGTTAAAAGATATTACTGACACACTATCGACCACGGTTGTGTGGTCGATAGAGTGTCAGTAAAAAAAGGAATCTGTATCACTAATATACTTAAAATTTCCCTGGGTTCTGTTTTGTTTATAAAATTTCTTGATCTTTTCAAAAAAATCTAGATAAATTTATTTCCCCGCAGATCCATAAGCTACAGAATTTCCATTATTCCTCATAGTAGTAAGACGATGTCTGGGAACCTCTAGCATTTTATGTTTACATTTATATTCTAATTTCAAAGAATTTTGAATGCATATCTTTGACATAGTAACCTTCTTACTAAAGTTAACATATCGAACAAAATATCGCTCTTTATATCGTTCAATATAAGTCCCTATTGTTTAGCTTCATACTCCTATAATAAGATGATCGAATTTGCCTGGTGAACGGTGGTGTTAGGATCCTTAAACGTTGTACTCTTAAGGAAAACCTGTGCTTCAAAGAAATGCGTGGACGTGGACACAATATAGACGTTCTCGCCAAATCCTCCAGACAGGTATTCCATCTTAGAAAATCGAAAGCTGGAAATAAGTGATTATCGCAGTTCATAATTTTTAAAATAATACAAACTTCATAGTGGATGGTACTTTATTTAGTGGTCTTTGTAATATACCTTCACCATTCCCAATATAATAAAACTTACGGGTCTGTGCTTATTTATTTTTTTGGCTATAGGACCCCTGACGAGGGCTGTTCCAAGACTGCAAGACGACGTGTCTGACGGGGTAGTAGTTAGGCTATTGGGGTGTAGTGGTTCTAGTTAGGAAAGGCATCGCACTGGTGGCATAAGCTGGCCCAAGCGTCTTCTGTTGGTGGTCAATGCTAATTTAATGGCCCTTAAGTACTACCCAAGTGTCACCTGTGGCTCATCGAAGCTGGGCTCTGCCCAGCGGCCACATCCAGTCTAAATCAAGCGAGGGCATCTGGTGTTGTGCGTCCCTTACACCTGAATGTCTTCTTCCCAATCCCCTGCTCTCCTCCCACCCCCACAGTCAAAATTCCTACGGAGAGGGTGACATGTGATCGCATACGCGGCTCAGACTAACTCGGGTCCCTCTCTCACTAAAAACAGTGGAGTTCGGTAGCTGTCTAGGATGTCCAAGCAGTCCTATTTGGGGACAGTACTGCTTGTCCCCGCATCTAGTAAAGGACTAGAAAAGGTGCTCTAAACGAATGCTTGTTCTCATGTCTTCTGCAGCTGGCCGTGGTCCGCTGATTGCCAAACACACGGTCATAACAGTCAAACAACACCACTCCTTAGAATTTCAAGAACGCGATCATCGTCAATCTCTACAAGTAGAAGAGAACCCGTCAACGCTATGATAACCACAGAGGCATCTGGCTGCTCAACATCACCGAGAAGACATTCGCTCGCACGCTTCTTGGCCCTCTGAAAGTCCACCAAGAAGGTGGACTGCTCCCAGAAGGTCAGTGTGGCTTCCAAAGACAGAGCAAAACCACCGACATGATTTTCGCCGCTCACCAGTTATGATAGAAGTGCCAGGAAATGCGTACCCATCTCTACATGACCTTCATGGATCTGCTGACAGCCATTGACACGCTGAATCACAACAGACTGTGGAAAACCATGCAGGAATTCGGCTGTCCTGAGGAGTTCACGCACATGGTGCGTCGCCTCCACGACGGGATATTGGCGCACGTCACTGAAATCAGGACTGTATCCGAAGCATTCGCAGTACTGAACGGAGTGAAGCAGGGCTGCGTACTGGCCCCTACCCTCTTCAGGCTTCTGTACCCTGTCATGCTGATGAAAGCCTACCGTGATGAGTACCCTGTGATCCGATCCTCCTACAGAACTGTTGGGCACCTCCTCAATATCTGGCGCGTACAGGCTCCACCGTGTGTTTCTACAACTTCACTCCATGACCTGCTCGTTGTGGATGAATGCAACCTCAACTTTCTGATGGAAAAGTACCTGCGAAGGAGCATGGACCTCTTCATCATCGTCTGCGTCACTTTCAGACTAACAGTCAACAAAGACCAAACAAAGGTCTTGCACAAACCACCACCCAGCGCGGAATACAATGCTCATCGAATTTATGTCACCGTCACCGAAATCAAACCTGTGGACAACTGGGAAGTATGCTGTCCTTCAACTTCGAACACCCAAGCCTTCATATGGAATGGTCAGCGCCCTCAAATGAACACAAAACTAAAAATGTACAAGGCCGTCTTCACGACACTCCTTTACGAAGCGGAGTCCTGGACCGTATACTGTAAGCAAGCCAAGAAACTGAATCACTTCCATCTCAGCGGCCTCCACAGAATACTGAAACTGAGATAGAAAGACGATATCCCGGACCCGGAAGTCCTGGAGTGGACCGGAATCCTGAGCATCCACGCCATGCTGAGGTAAGTGCAGTTACAATGGAGCAACCATCTGGTCAGATTGGACTACCAGCGACTACCCAAATGACTGTTCTAAGGATATGTCTCTATGGGTGCTCGCAGGAACTAAGGAAAAAACGAGAATCCAAGGATACTTGGAAGCACTACCTGAGGCGACTGCAAATCAACCTGGTGACCTGGTAGGACCTTCCCTAGACAGCCCGGCCTGGGGAATGGCACTAAAGAATGGCGCAGCAATACACGAAACTAATAGGATCGCTGCTGCTGAGGCCAAATCGACTGCTTGTAAGTCAAAAGCGCCCCTATCAACACCACCAAAGCCCAATCGCTCCCAACATGCTCATGCAGCCTAATGGGACATCTACAGACGCAATACAACAACAATCCGAATACATCAATTTGCATCAACGAACATCCTTTCGGCCATCCCTACTTTAAATCCAACGGTGACAACCCACCCACCACCGGTGATCAAACTGCCGATGCTCCACTGCCCTCGATTACCTCCACCACCAACACCATCCTCCCTTCCACAACCCCTGCGTCATTTACGGTGACGTCGACCCCTGACACCACTTGCCACTCTCCCACCATCACAGAACCGACTTCTGACTACCTTTCACTTTTCGCCTCCACCACCACTCTCAGTGAGGTCTCGATTCTAACCTGACTCACCGGGATTGCCCGTGCACCTCACGCATCGGTCTAGTTGGTTACTTGTTAATCCATCGCAGAAAGACTGGAGAATCAGTGCTTGGCCACCAAAGCACCACATCCACAAAGACGTAATCCACCGCAAGGCTGACGCACCTAACACGTCCTGCAAACTCATAAATACTATCAGACATTCCATGAGTGCCATCATTAGCAGCACAACCCCCGACTCAGCACCTGCCGACCTATCCTTACCTAATGTAACTGCGCATGCACAACAGGCATCTTCGTGGTCTGTCACTTGCGAATCCATTGCACAGGACCGGCGAACTAATGTCAGAAGTGCTGAACTCTCTGCACTGCCCACGCACATTCCCACACGGCACGGGAATATTAGGCCAGATGCGGCTCCACGAAAACATGCGGTAGAACGGCGCTGGCCATATCAAATTACCACATCCGTCCTTATCAGCCTCTGCCTCACACATGGTCACACGCAACACCACATAAAACACGTTTTCAACCAGCAACTCACTGAGAGGGAAGTATGCTCCTTGTCCCCTTCTCTATGTGACTCCTCTGCTGCTTGTGAGATCTGAGCCTGCAGCTATCACGGTATGCTCAGCCCCATTGCTTGGAAGGTTTCCAACTGACAATTACACTCAGAACTTACAGTCAGTCCAATGTTTGTTGTGTGGAGTGACTGACTGGTGGTCTGAGAGTCGGCTGCAATGACTTCTTCTCAACGAGGCCTCTAGCAGTGTCACACGTGAAACATGTGAGCCACTCAAACCCAGCTTGTGTGAAATCCTAGTGTTTGTGTGTTAGGTGGTGTGTTTTGTGCACCTAGAAGAGGTTACCAGTGGCTGCGCCAATCGCCCGCACCAGTTCATTGACCGCCATGGACAATGACTGGGGCCTGGGAATGGGAGTAGAGTTAGGTCGACGGCTCAGCGCATTTTCCTCGCTATAAACAATCTGACACACAGAAAACTATTTTGGTGCGCTACAAGTGGTGGTTAAGAAGATTGCCAATTGACAGGATACCTTGAATGGCGCTGTCACCCCACAGTGTGTCGGTGTGGGGTGGCTGACTAGCGGACTGAAAGTCTGGCTGCTTAATGTGGCCTTTATGGCACTCCCACCCAGCTGGGATCCAAGTCACCCCGCATTGTATTGTTGTGTTTTGTTTGTGGTAGACTACAGTGCCTGGACCTGCGCCCTCTCCACCTCCGATCTTCTTGGCTCTGTCTTGACACCGGGCCAATAAAGGGAGCGGCATAGAGAGGGAGATAGATGCAAAGCAAGTATGCTCTCATGATTACCTAGCGCCAGTCACCAACCCTGTATCACACTGCTGGGAGCATACGGTTGACCTCGTCAGACTTCGACGGTCGAACTTTCAGTCAGTCGTTCATTTAGACTATTAAATAGGTATCAAAATGCAACTGTTTTCCGTTTTATTATAATTCTAAATTTTTATCGAGCAATTGATCCTACTAGATACCGATGGGCTCACAATTAAAAAAAATATTTTTCGATTTTTCTCAGACGAGTTATGTCACTGAAGAGCGTTTTTAGCATAATTAAGAAATTACTACAAAACATTTTATTATGGTAATTTTCACAGGTTGATTAGGTTTAAATCTGGCATTCTAATTTGACATGTAACGTTACCGCCAACTCCAAGTGGGCATGCCGATCCTGCATAAAGTGAATTTTAATCATTAAGTTTCGGATGGGAATGTATCCTTTCATCAGGACAAGCTAATGACACCACTGACCTCGGTACCACAAGGAAAAGCACTTGCTAATCCAAACATTTACAGTCAGGTTACTGCTTTATTTTCCCCTCTCAAATTAAACATAATATCTTTCATCGCCAATGGTGTGACATACTTATAAAACTGACAGCCATAACCAAAGGCGAAAGATATTACTTAGTTCACGGAGTCTATTGAAATACCAACTGAAATAATAGTTAAGGGAGTACTTTTACCTGAACTTCAGACGCGATCTGTATTTCAACACCGAGCATTCTATTTTTTTCCGAGTCTAAACGTCCTTTCTCAAAACTCGTAGTATTTCTCACGTTTGCCAAGTTATTATTGACCGCAAGTAATACCTCAGTTATGCTAGAAACTAATTGGTTTTTTTCGATATTAATTGTTATATTTTCGACGGCACAGGCGATTGAGAGCAAAATTCACTTAACTAATCTATACAGGCTGTTCATATAAAATAACAAATATATATTAACTAGCATACTTAGCAATTATTTATTTTTATGCAAGTAGAAAATTCCAAAGAACAGTTCATACGCCAAAAGTGAATAGAAGAAAGACGCTTAGAGTTTTGCTGGATTTGTGAAATAACTCAAGATATTTGCACTTTTTATACTTTAAAATCTACCATTTAACCGAAGTGCTCTGTTAGTTATTGATATATCATGAGAAAATATTTCCCTTTGAAAACTTGTCTCCCTGACCTTAAAGCGTACCTTAAATGGAGAGTGCAGGAAATGCGGTTGGTGTAACTGATCTGGTAAACTCTGAGGCAACATTTAAAGTAATCCTATCGCAAAATAAATGTTTTCAGATGTTAAAAAGGAACCCGAAATTCAACTACCTTTGAAAATAACTGCTTTGCTGTGTCGGGATACACATTAAATACGCAATTAACAACTATGAGCTCTTTTTTACACAAGATTGATGTTTTAAAATATTCAAGGCTGGAATCTGAGTTAGGGATGACTGATGACTGAATGACTGTACGCGATCGATTTTGTGTTGCCATTAAAATTATAGTCCACTCAGTGATCACGAAACCAGAAAATTAATCATCCGTTATCGCCAAAATGATCTGTTTGACCTGTTGACGAGATGTTATAGAATATTGACCATTCTACAAGTTCGTTCCTTCATTGGTAACTTTTATAGAATTAAGGAAGCCATACTTACTGCAAAAGGTTTGTTTAAATGCATTCGAGGCGTCACATTTGGCCTAGGTAGAGTCGAAAAAAACTATAATAACCTAGCACCGTATATGAAAAAAACTTAAACAAAACTGTTCATAAAACGTAGTTGTAAGCTTAAAATTGCGAAACGCTTGTTGAACTTTCTAGGTCGCTAACGTTTTTCTTCTAAAGTAAATCCGGTTACAATTAAACTGGACAAGGAAGCTGAAGCCTACAGTTTTCAAGTTTTAAGTTTAAATGTCATGCACTTCAGAGCTCCCAATATAAAAACCTGGCAGTGTTTGTCTTACGCCCTTTCAAGGCCTTTAATTATAACAGTCATCCATTGGAACGCACATAATTAGGAGTATTCGCGCTTTGTCGGAGCTGCCTTTTTAGTGTATTTCCCCAGTTGACATAGGTGGGGCTGTTTACGTGGCAGACGTTTGAGATCGACCAGTTTTAAACGAAGTGGCATGCATTTTCTATCTTATCTTAGCGAAAAATAAGCTGACGTTTAGTTAATTCTGTGCAATTAGCATTTTAAATCGTCTGTAACAGACATACCTGTTAAGTTTCTTAGACGTAGATCAACATTTGTTTGCTCCACAGTGCTAAGTTTGATCAAATATTTCACTGTGTGCCGTATAGTTCAACAATTACAAGGTTTTACAATCGAAGAACGCAGCCTATTTAGTATCATATTCAACATTCAAAATCCAGATATCTTACTTTTTTTAATTTTTCGCTACTTATAGATGCATTTGCATAAAACACTGTTCTATATCATATACTGAAAGGGTATCATACGCATTTTTCACTCCTTATAAACAGAACAGAACACTAGAACGTAACCAAGAGTACGCAGAAGACGTTAATTTGTCACTTCAGTCTCCAACACTAATACTTGTATAGAAATATGAATTTTCTGTAACCTTAAGGTTTTTTTTATTCTGATTCCAGTCCGATAATTTGTAATGAATAATGGATAAAAGAGTAGAAACCACCGGCACCTCAAAAACACCCGCTATCATTTTTGCCGCTAATAAATGACATTAATGCTTAGGCACATGGGCACCTAACAGACATTTGCTTCTAGTTTCAAATGATTTCCACACACATTTGCCTTACGTTATGAATATTTCCAGTTCCTCCAACATACACTTTCCATTCAAGCCTAATGAAAGCATCTAGCCGTTGGATTCCCAAATAAGCCTTCTTGTGTGACAATCAGTTTATTGCAATTTTAAGTAACTTTCATTGAAGAAATTTAAGATACTCGTATTCACACTGTGCAATTGGGTTTTATTGATTTCGTGAACGCTGCTTACGATGGTTACATGTCAAGTGACTAAACTTGGCGATTGTCAGCTGGTATTTCATAAATAGGCAGGTGATATTTCTTAATAAATTACTAATGTTTATCCCCTCTTTTAAAATATCTGACGATGCAGCTTTAAATCAGTGATCGGTACAGCATTTGGTTGAATTTAGCATTTCTGTAGTGTTTTGTTTGCCCTTTACCATAATGCTTTTACCCTTTTTTCCTTACGGTTTGCGCTTATTAACAAGACAGACACATTCTGTCCTTCACCCTCTCAGGTGCAGTAGAAAATGCAGATATTTCAAAATTCCATAATAAATTCGGGTAAATACGTCTTTCAGATATCCTACTTAAGGCTACTGAATAAGCCAGTCAAATTTAATAGCTTTACTTATTCCGTTATGATCAACGGCCTCTGCTGAGTTGTAAAATTCAGTCGCTAATTGTTTTTTTCCAAGGAAGAACCAAAAATTGAATAAAGCATTTTATTTAATAAGAACGCATTATGAAAAAGGAAAGATAACGATCTACTTACAGCAATTTAATCCCTGGGCAGTTTTTTAATGAGGATGGATTGTTTTTTTCTGATTGGCAAATCAATATTAAGGACTGATTATTTTTTAAAATAAAAGTGCTATTATCAAGTGACATTTAGCTCGCAGTGAAAACGTTAAGAAACGCTTAGCGTCAAGGGTATTGAAAAGGAGTTTGATTGTGTGATTTAAGCTGATATTTTACAGTAGTGGTATACATAAACCTTCGATTTATACTCTAAGCCTATGCTCTTTTAAATTCAGGCATAAATGCTATTAGATGATATAGGAGCTGAATGTGAAGTATGACAGTTCTACGCCGTATTATCTAAGCATATATTTTAAAATAAAGTAAAAAAGAGCTGTCACAGTGTACTATCTTTTGTCCGTCATAAATGAGCACTCAAAGAGGACAGATTCACTTAAAATGCAACACATTTAAAGAATAGTAGTATGTATTGTTCGTTTGTCATATGCATAAACCTATGAGACCCATTGAAGTATACCACTTTTATTTAAAATTTAACTTCCCTTAATTTAAATAAATAATTTTTAACACACGGTAAATATAGAGCATTGATACGACCAAACGTTCAACACGAAGGATTGAATTTCAGAGAGGCCTATTCTAAACCTTTCAGATCTGTCATATTCCAATTTTACAGAGAGTAATTCAACATCGAAATATAAAACCCAGATTCTCTTAATTCAAGGTATATAATGTTAAGTAAACTGGGGAATACTGCAAGTTTGGCAACATTAAGCTAAGATTGTTCTAAATACATTAATTAAGGCAACCCAGATCGGTTTTCTTGCAGCCCTCATGTATATAACCGTTTCTCTATTGCCAGATGAGGAAAAGGTTATTTCAAACGGCAACATTTTCATTTGATAGAAATCCAGACCCAAACCACCAACAATTCCGAAATTCAGCCCTAGTTTTGTAACTTAATGGTTCATATTCTTCCAAACGTACCTTTAGTCTTCTGTAATGTTAGCAATGAAAAAAGGAGCTCCCGTATCCCAGGCTAACGTAACTCACTTCCTCACAGTTTTTATGATTGAGTTAGCAAATTTTTATGCAATGGTTTTCCTGTGCTCTTCTGAATGTTTTAGATGCATACTTGGCATTTTGATCGATTAGTAAGAAAAGTGGTGATAAAATAATTAATGACTAGTCAAAGCTTGGGACAGTAGCGTTGAAACATCATATTTGGGTATGTGGGAATAGGATTAACTGATCTTACCTGACCGTGGGATGGAATACCTCATGATTTCGTTTTACTGTAGACTTCAAACCTAGAAAGAATAACGCACATGGTGGCAAAGCTGCTAAAAATAAACTTGAAACCTAATGGGTGAAAACTAATTAGTGAACAACTGAGCTGGGTTTAAACAATCGGATGCACAAGCACCCAACGTTGGAGTATCGTCAACTGATGATGGTTAATAAGCCCAAAATGACCAAGATAGCGTCTTTGACTTTGCCAATAAAATTTATCGATTTTTCAGTGCTGATCGTCATGTCACCGCCGGGTTGATCCATAGATATTCATATCAAATGCAGAGCCAAATAACTTTAACTCTTTCATAAATTAGAAAATAACGGTTAGATTTACCTGCATATTCCTATGTACCCGACATTACTTGGCAGTCATTAGAAACGCAGCAGGATTATTTCGCTCCTATTTAAAAGTGTAACCTGCAAGATCTCTGAGTTAAAAGAAAACTGTCAATGATGGAATATTGGACAGAAATAACCACGTAAATCTTCCTGATTATTTAATTGTACCCATAGATTTAACATTCTCTTCTGGAAAAGACAAATAAAATATTCATATTTTCCGATGTAAACGGATTTTACAGAAACCTCTCTGTTGAAATTGTAATCACATAACCAAAATTTAAAAAGTAGTTGTTTGCAACCGAACGTTCTGATGAAAATCTCAGTCTGTACGTTCTGGTACTAGAGCCGTATCAAGTGCTATCCTCTTGCAAATCTTTTAACTCTTTTATTTGGTCCAACATGCTTTTAACGAAATTAAGGCGTGGTTCGTCTGGCCTATCCTTATTCATTTCCCCACTCCACCTACCCCAGAACGAAGAAAACAGCTTTCGTAAGAGCACACTAAGCCCTTCAAACATAAAACCTGGGTGTTGTAACTGCGTCACCATTAAAACGTCTATAAGGTTTAGGGTCAGCACTTGGAAAGGAAGATTAAAGTCGTTTTTTCAACGTAAAACAACAGATAAAAAGCAGTTATATGTGAGCACTTAATCCCTATTAAGGAATTGTTACTTTTATCACAGACTAAGGCAAGATAAAAGAATAGGGGATTTCAAAAGTAATATTACCTCCTTTGCAACATGACTACAAAAATGTTAATTCTTTCTGTTTGCATTCTTTAGGTAAATACATAATATGAGAACCACCTGTATACCTCAATAACATTTGGACAAAATATTCTCTTTTTTAATATTTTATGTAGTCAGGTCATTAAAAACATTATTAGATGCATAAACGCAGTGAAGAACACAGGTGAAATGTGCAGACATTTATTTGAATTGTAGTAATACATACCCACATGCTACAGCTGCATGTCGAATAGATTTCGGAACACTGCTCACAATCGCTGATTAAATTTCTCACTTACGCGAGGTACGTATAGGTCCGCTAACTTAAACTGCGTGCATAAAAGGAGGAAAGAGTACAAGAATGATTCTACTTTTTAGTCAACTCATAGGCAGCCATACAAAAACATGTCCAGCACAAACACTCCAAAAAAGCCAATTGATTTAAAGCAGTTCCTTTGCTTATCATTACATTATTTTCTTCTTAACGTCATTTTTTGACCTGTCAATATTTGAAATATAAAACGTTTTCCACTATAAAATATATGCTCTACTGCATTTTACGGCACATGTACTTGAATTTGTTTAAAAACGTCACAAATATTACATTCTTATAATGTTTTCAACAGTTTCAGAACAAAATAAGCTTGGTTAATATAACCTTAGCATTTGTGGCTCAATTTTTATGAGATTCATTCGGGTCGTAATGGGTCATAAAGCTGTTCAGCTTTTCAGGAGGATCTAAAGGCATTTTCAGTGCACAACGTTATGCTTTGGTGATACGTTCTTCGGAGTTTGAACATCATTTTTGCTATAAATATTTCCTCAATATGGTCCCCCGTAGGCAATTTAATGCTCATAAATAGGAACTTAGTGCAAAAGCTTGTCTTCCAGAGTGCGCACCGCAGAAGATTAGTTCAAACCTACAATCAAACAGCCTGCCTCATGCAACACTCGATTAGCAATTTTCGCCAGTGATACAAAATTCCACGAATGGGGGCGGATGTTTGCATCCCAGGTATCCAAAAACATATAAGAAGAAATAAGGCTGTTTGATCACCGGAAACATTTCATTATTCCTTCGAGCTTCTAAACAGCCACCTTCAGAGATGAAGGCAGCACCTAAACGAGCAACGGTTAAAGGACGTAGTGGCCAATCGAACAGCCAAAAACTCCGTTTGAGGTAAAAGGGCAGGGCTCTGTATGGCGGCGCCAGAGTGATAAATCGATTGGCTGACATTTCGCAGGAGGCCTAGGGTTCAATCAATTCCTGGCTTAACTTGTTTCAGGCGTGGGCGATAATCTTCATGGCTGTGAAGTTATACTCGTGACCTTTTTCGTCAGTGTGGACAGCCACTTAGGATAGTCAGTCATCCCGTTGCATAGCCGGCTTATTTTCGTGTACGGACAATTCAACCATGCATTGAGTCTGACCTTAATACTTAAAAGAGCAGTGAATCAATACACCCAACTACTTTCAAGTATTTCTTCAGTCATTTATTTTCCTAATCCTGCTCAGATGAATAAAACTGGATGCTGATGATCAAAAAACTTCACGATTATAGTTTTCGCTTTGTTTGCGCCCACACGTTTGTGGCGCAATTTATCGTCCCTTTACTCGGAATACTTTCCATTTTCTATCTGCGATTTAGCAAACAGGTTTCTGACTATTCATTAAAGGCTTTAAATTTACTGGGTATAAATGCGGTCTAAATGTTGGAATTGCACCTCTGGAAGCACTACCAGACGTTAAAATACTAAAGCCCTAACAAGAAATGACTTCAAAACGTCTATGTAATGACCTCAATGCGTTTTTTCTTGTCGTATCAATATCAAAATTATAAGAAAAATTTCATTAAAAGAGAAGGCAGCTGTCCAAAGCCTCCTAAAGTATTTTTTCCCATTTAACTGCATAAGTACACAGGTTCCACAAAAGAGATGGTACGGCCTGTATACTTGTACACTGAGGTCAGACAAAACTGACCAGCACGCGTCCATCCCATTAAATTTGTATTAAAACCACTGCAATGCAGCCCAAGTTTGTAATAGAACTGCTTGGTGACTTGAAATGAACTACAAATAATCTATCCATTTGCAATTAAATTACCGGAGTATAGTCGCAACTTCCTACAGTTTTTTACAAAGGTCAGTTACGAAAAACTAACCAAGAATAAAATTTTGAAACGTAATTTAACTGGTTCATTCTGCTCATGTAAAAACTAAAACAGCATTTTGTTACGTTATATGATCTTAAATGCACACTTTTGACACGAGATACGTGCATTTGGGTCCTAATTGGGTTCTTGGCTTCCAGTGCGCATTTGATGATTCCAAAACGCCACAGGTTTGAACTCAGTAACGCAAGATCACATGATCGAAAGAAAGTATGAATGTACACTTTTGTGTGTGCTTAGTGTCATTTCACTTAATGAACCCGCAGGCCAGAGTATACCTTTCATCAGTCAAGATGTTATAAATGAGATTTTCATCTATCTAAGAGCTGCAATGTGAAAAATCACACAGTCAACTTAAACTGAACCGAAATGGCAAGAAGGTCTTATTTGGCAAAATGGTGAATGAACTATCCACTGCTCACATTTTGTCTGAAAAGCCAAGGACATAATCCGCTTACCGCCAAAGGAATATTTTTTTAAAGAAAGGTCAGCCTACTGCTTATGGATGGAGCAATTAAAGATACCGCAGATACAGGTATGCTTTTACTCTACGTCGCACTTATGACTAAATATTTTATTTCACCAAAAGGACTCAAAATTTTGGTAATATGTCGCCTTCAGTTTGTTTAGGTACTAGAAACACAAAGCATTCAAAGCCTTTCATTGCACGCTGCTATCAATTTCTTTAATTCTTTGCTAAATTCTTTAATGATAAGTGAGTCAATGATTGCAATTATAACCCACGATGGGAAAATATGTTTAAAGGCCCTGTTCTGGAAGGTACGCATAGTCCAAAATTTCATAGAACAGAAAGAACACCCTATCTGTAATCCCATATCTGACGTGGAGAATTCTGCTTAATATGCGCTTGAATTACATAATATCTTTTCGCAAATCCAATATCACTTCAGTGTAAATTCACAGCTTTCATTCTGGGAGATGTATTTATGTTAGTGATTTATGAATGGGACGCAGGTTGGCTAATGTTTCCACACGGAACCGCCGGTTTCTTCTGCAACATTCCAAAGTTAATATCTCGAAGACAGGTTACACTCTCAAATTTGAAGCCCAGGTTTCAAGTGATCTTTTTGAAGTTATTATTTATCTTCTGTGTTGACAAAACCCACATTTTGTAAGCAAAATGTTTATTCAATGGGCATGTAGATTTTCATACTTTTGAATGTTTTATGGACTAAAATGCCCGTTGTTCCTATCGTTGGTTTAGCCAAGCTTTTTTATTGCTTACTATTTAATAAAGACACAAAAACAGAATTTTATGTAAAACTTATGAAAAGAAGAATAAAACTGAAAATAAAAAGCATAAATAATTAGGCCGCGTAAGCAATAATATGCCCAGGATGTCGTGCATCAGCAGCCGGAGAAAATCTTTCTTCTTACATTTACCAAATTTCCTCTGCAACGAGAGTGACTCGCCAAAACCCTCCGTAAAAATACTTTCAGGGCTTTGCAAGAGGTTGTGCGTTTTAAAATGAGCTGAAAGTACAATTCAATTTTCCTGCGTCCGTAGTCACATGGCCGTTCTTGTTCCAGATCAAGAAAGTTCTTCTCGTTACCACCGAAGGTCGAGCAATATCCGAAACAGATCTGCGGGACAGGTTGATGATTTATGCGACAATAAGCGCAGCCTACATTTTTCACCCATCCAATTCTCAAAATATGCTGCATGGCTGATAAAGTGGGAAATGCTCACTAATCAAATTGCACAAAAAGCTTCCTCTGAGAGATTTTTCCTGGGCTTTTTTTTCTCCAGCAAACGAGATATGTTTGGTCATCTTAACCGTATTCATTCGCTTATTCATTTTTTTCTGACAGGATTACTTGCTAGTGTTCAGAAAGGCTATATTTTTTAAACGTCTTATGATAATAATTATGAAATCCACCATATTACATTGCAAAAAGAAAGGATGACTCGAAAAACGTTCATTGAATATCATACATATCCGAAAGTTATAAGAGATTGTTTTTGATCACCTTGAATGACTTAGATTTTAATGTTGTTGCCAGCCAAGCAGCCGCTCAAAAAAGATTAAGTTAGCTGTTTCTGAAACAATTTTAATTTAATTCATGGTGTTTATTACTTACATTTTTTTTCCAGGTTCCCTAAGACCGAACGAGAAAAGCAACGTATAAATGACTTTGCCTCTGCAATGCTGAGCACGATGTTCGAGGTTTCTTGAAATTCAAAACCTGTGCATCTGATTTTATGAAGTTGCAGCGTCCTCACACAAATGCACTCTTCTGATACCCTCTAGTAGCTGTGACCAGGTTTGACTGTCACCTTCTTTCTGATGTACTGTTCTATTGTGATCAGTAGTGTTGCTTTGTCCAAGGAGCTGTCGAAATGATGCAGTCAGTTGAAATTGTGATCCCTTTACGACAGCAATTGATTAATCTGAGTAATAGTTCGGAGGCCAGAAAAGTTGAATCATCTGAATTATGTGTAATTATGCATGCTAATCAATAGCTTTTAAAAAATAAATACTGTTTGTCAAAAACTAGGTAACTTTTAGTGTGTAGAGTACAGTTCCGTTCATTTTATTCAGAAAAAAATACCTAAGCCTTTTTGAATATCCTATTGGCAAACTCAAATCGAGTGCGACGTAGAGAAAAACTATGTTGGTTGCAAAAAGTCAAAGGGGACCTTCAAATGGGAGAATTGTGGACAAAAGTTTTAAGGGTTAAGTACAATACCTCTTAAACTTCTGTTAATTTTAGAACACAAATCTGTCAAGGTTCCTTTTTAAGCTTCCCATTGCTGATAATGTCAAAACAGCTAGAGGGAGGACATTCCATTGTTTGAACATTGACAGAGCAGAAGAACCTGCGCACATTCAGCCCTGCCTTCTAAATGCGCAGTTTTAATGGGTGACCTTGAGGAATTTTCATGTCCGCAAAGTCATTAAAGCCCCCGAAAATCAGGCAATTATCCGTTCCATTCAAAACTACGGGGTAATTTTACAGGTTCCGTGCATTTACCTATATTTCAAATATATTAAAGAAAGCCTGTTTAGTAGGGAGGCACGTGGAAAGCACCTTTGTATCTGGACAATTAAGGTGTCATTCCTTTGAAATCTTTCGAGATTATTCTGATCTTGAAATGTCTATGGACCTCAGGCTTGCATAGTCAATTCCAAATGCGGCAGCACGAATGTATCAAAATCTTGGAGAAGAGATTTTCATCATTAATCCCAAAAGCACTCACATGCTGGCGCCGGTGTTCGAAAGCCTGGAGACAACCGAAAACCCGAGTAAAACATGAAGGTGCAAATGGGACAGCAGTATTAACGAGCATACCTGTCCACATGATGAGATTATTAACTTCAGCCTTTCGATTGTGGACTTAATCGTACGTATCGTAAACAAGAAGAACAGTGAAGGCTGTGTAGTTATTTATGCCACATGCATGTTTCCCGCCTGCCTAAACACTGTATACAGATAAATGATTTCTAGCTTTGCACCACTGATCACTTATTACTTTTATGCCTAAAAATGCTACGTGCTTTCCGATGCTGCTCATTTCTGACGAAAAACCCGATTACAGTTTGTAATATCACGTAGAATACATAAAACCTTGTGATGCTTCCAAATCTTTTAGCACTTTCGTTATATAACTGTGTTTGATTATTGTATGAACAATATTTGCTTAACCCTAGACATCAGCCAAATTAATGGTTTTGCTGATAGGTGCGCAACTTTTCAAGTGAGTACCTATTTGTGGGGTATGCCTTATATGGCATTGAGTGTTCTGTAGATAATTGGTCCAGGTCAGTCAACAAAATGCTACCGAACATTTAAAAACTAGCCAACTGTTATAGTTATATTTAAAAATTATTTATTTAATAACGCTCTTTCTTACTTATGCATATACTTACTTGCTAAGTGAAAGTGTATAATATTTGATTTCCAGAATACAGTACTTTAATCTAGTTGCTATCAAAAGGGGATTTTAGCCTGAAATAGTATAAAGTTTGGGATAAAATGTTGACCAATCAATATGATACAGTTGCTGTTATAAGCGGCATTGTCTTCGTTGACGTTACGATGCAAATGGTGAAACCAGTCGTGGAAACCTCTGTCGAGGTATACCTAGTAGCATGTTATCGCCATGCATGAAGGTCCGTTTACGCCCTTTTTCAGATGCCTGGACGGCGTAATGACCTTCGCAGTGTATAATGTCCTCGATTAGCAAATAAGAATGTAGCGTAAAAACAGATAACTACGCGGACAAAGCGGAATAATGACTAAATATAAGGGACAATAAAACGTCGAAAGTTAAATTAAGAGACCCAACTGTCAATCATTAATTTTTTTCTACAACGGTTGCAGCAAACATTAGTGACAACCCAGATACAAATTTCTTGTCTAAATGGTTTTGGAGTACGGAATCTAAAATTAACAATCAGAAAAAAACAGTCTTTAAAATTTCCATAAGGTTGCTGACATAATTGTACAGTTCGTATAGGTCGTGGAAAGAAGAAACTCATAATTACAAGCAAACGCACTCATTATTCCTATTTAGCGCGATCGCGTTCCTTTAATGCTATGATGTGTCTTACCCACATAGGTATTTGTTGCGTATAATTATATGCTCACCCAGCCAAATGTAGTGAAGGACACATAATTCTGATAGCCGAGTCTGCTGTCAACGCAAATGATCCACACAAATCGAACTGTTTTTTTGCGGCTTTTGCACTTCTACTATTGCAAAATGGCTAACCGACTGCTGAGATTTCGGTGGCGACTTCCACAGAGTGGTCCACCAATGCGTAAAGAAGGGTTAGATGAATGTATGTTGCAGCTTTTACCGTAGATGGTTTGTCGGTCTGCCCTACACTGCAATTGCTCTCGGATCGTCTTTGTTGAAACGCAGAGATGCGAGCGGTGGAGTAAAGTATTTATGTCACCTAACGTTTACTATTAAAACATGGACTCTCCATCAGACACAGTTGCATATAAAGTTACTGAACGCATAAGGGCTTGCAATTATTGCGGACTACAGGTATTATACAACTGTTGACCTATGAAAATTAAAAACTCTCAGATTTATTGACAAGGGAAATTGGGAAACCTCCATTGTATTCACCTAATTTTGGCGATGATTAAGAACCCGAGTTTACAGTATCCATCTGTATCTTTACCCAGAAGGACTGTTCTCTCTTTACATAAGCATCGTTACTTGTGTATTCTGTTTGGCTTAGGTTGGAAAAATAACTGATCTGCTCAATATGACATCTTTGTGACAGATTGGTCATATACGAGTATGTGCTGATGAATAATGGAAGTGATGGAAGAAGGAAAACAGGCACCTCTTGGCGTGCAAAATTGGTTCTTATAAAACATGCCGGGGACTCATATGCGTGAGGTGTCACTCAGCAAGTACGCTTGTCCGAATGAACAAATATTCTTTTGAGAATCATCCTGCTTTAAAGTTTAAAGTGATTTTGGGAGGAAAAAATTCATATTTGTCTAAATTTCACCATGCTTTCTAATGGTGGTCTGATGATCAAATGTGATCAAAGTTGTTAGTTGCAAGGCTAAAATTAACTTACGTCTCGTAATATTTTAGTGACGGCTCTCTTAAATTGCATTCATTCGTCTTTGTATGAGAGGTATTCAAATATTCATTGGTGGACGATGACGCGTACTTTCGATTAATCATGGTCAGGCCAGTACATGTATATGGGAAAGGGGTACAAACTAAAACATGCGATCAATAAATTGCGTTAATGGAAGGGAAGAAACGAGTTCCAGGAATTACTCGTGAAGAAGGAGACACGATCAGGGGAATAAGAGCTTTATTAGCCTGACGCTTCGGCGTTTCACAGGTGTAGTTGCCATAGGCCTATCCATATGGGCAATTCCAGAGTGCATGGCAGATAGTTGCAGGTGGTGTGAAAGATGTCTGACCGGCCAGCTGTTGCAGTATGTGGTTGCCTTGCCATTGCTGTGGTCCAGCGTGCTTGCCAATTTCCACGCTCATCGCTCGTGGTTGCATGTAGAGCGATGATGGCCCGTAATCGAGTTGCTGACGATCGGATTTTGTCATCCCTTTGAGCTCTTGGGTAATTAAGATCGCCGACATTGGCACCAGGAGTGGTGGCCATCCGCGCATTCTCCGTGTGGCTAACTACTTTTCTCATACAAAATCTCATCACCGAATATGGATCAGGCAGGTCGTTGCACTTGTAGATTCCTTGAGGGCCGGTTAGACAACTATCACACCACCCGCAACTATCTGCGATGCACTCGGGAATTGCCAATGTTGGTAGGCATGTAGTGGTCTAGCAACTACATCCTTTAAATGCTGCCATACTGACTCTGCCTCTGATTATGGATTTGAGTGAGAATCCAAAACTTCAGGATAATAAAGCTCTTGTTGCAGTGATCCGGACTCCTTCGTCACGAATACATTTTGTTGTTTCATAAAAAGTGAGTCGGTTCGATACGGTGGATGTTGACAGTTGGAGTTCATGAATAAGGCAATGGTGTTTGATTGAAGGATCAAAACATTTGTTGTTGTGCATTTAACTAATGAAAATCCTGCCATAAATATGAAACGGTGCGAAAGAAATTAGTTTCTCTTTTCAGAAAGTGCATTCATTACGCACAATAAAGAAAGGTTCAATCGGGAGGATTAATCGTTGCGCGCATTAAAAAAAGTTTTCATAATCCGCCAAACAGTACTAAATAAAGTTTGTTCTCCAATGGCCAGTAAAAGTATCTTCGATGCACATTTCTTTCTCAATAAGTTGGGTGAACCTGTTCCTTAAAACTGGATTAAAAAGAATAGTCTTTTAAAAAACAAAGAAAGAGTCCTGGTATCCTAGGTTTTGTAATTAAAAAACAGCTGTTATAGTGTAGGTGGCTAGTAGACATGTCTACTGGAAAGTAAAAAACACCAAATTAATGATTTAATACTTAAAAATCGGCACTTATGAGGTCGACTGCTAAAAGTTGCAATCTTGATACGTACTGTATGTGCCCGAGAGACGAAGTATTAAATCATGTGTCTGAAAAAATATTAAAAAAAAGTTCTTGCACAAACGCCGGTAACAATAATGAGTTCACTTAATAAGTTTTTTTCTCCTTGGTATTTAAAATAATTTGCTGTTTCAAAGAAGATGAAAAATTCAGGTTATTATCTGTTAACAAATAAAGCATCCTGTTTCTAAGATTTTTCAAATAGAATATAGCTCTCAGATAATTTATCAAAGACGGCATGGAGTTACACGATTGGAGTTTGCATAGTATGCCTTGATTGCACGACGACAAAATAATAATGGAGACTGGCTATTTACATTTATTCCGAGGTCGTGCTTACACACCATCCATGTGTATAAAATAGGTTCTGAAATTGAAAGAGTTGGACTCGAAAGCATTTTCTGAATGAACTTGTGAGGGAAGTGTCTCGAAGTCTGCATAAATACCTATGGTAATAAGTACAAACGAAACGCGTTGCAGTTAAAGAAAAATGACATTGCATGGAAAGGTTTTTTTTAAATGCAGAAGAATTTAAATATTAATTTTGCTCAATTCGGAAGTTTTATCCAATCATTCGAAAATCACAGCGATTAGTTACGTTAGAAGTCCAGTTCTTCTTTTTTAGTCTCCAATTATTTGCTTGGAAATGTAAACTTGCAGGAAATACTAACTGTACCGGCCTTTATGTATCAAAACTTGCAATGGATCTAAGGCTAACGACTAATGTTATAAGGAGATTAAAAGCAACCATCTGAAAACTGCATTGACCCATTGATGGGTTAAATTTCTGACAGCCGTGTCATTTAGAGGCAGAATATCGGAAACACGTACGCCTGCGCTTTTTATGAGTACCTGTGTCGTTGATGGACTTTGTCCCAAATATTAAAATCTAAATTCGGACTGAGTATACAACGTGTATTTCCATGGGATTTATATGAAGTTAAAGGTTTATTTATAAAGAGACTGGTAAGAAAGAGTCTATTACTATGTCTAATTTCATTATATAAATTCATTTTCGTAATTCTATGTCAGTTTTCATACGAATTGATTAAACCCCTTATGTGGAGACGCATGGATGCATTTCCTCCGATTGTTCATGTAGTTGTTCTGTTATCTGTGAGTTTTCCCATCGCTCAATTAAACTCTGCCTAATTGTATACAAGTAAGGTTTATCAAAAAACATGATCCGTTGCCGCTGTTGCTCACCTAAATCACAATTTAGACACTGTAGACCGTTATGAAAATGACAATTTTCTGATTGTCACGATTAAGTCTTAAATTTTAATCCATGATAAAATAACCAGGAGTGGGTCATTTCTTCATTCTTGTTTAGGCCATCGTATCAATCAAGTTAAGATGTTGCTCGGTATTTTAATTTTACACACGAGAAAGTGACCTGCATGACTCCTTATAATCAAATTTGAATGTTTAAAAACGTTTTGTAAAAGCAAGTGTTCCCTTCCCACGCATAGTGAGAAGCTTGTGTTCTTTAAAATAATCAAGGTCCCAAAGTCATAATGTCACAACTTGTTAACGCACTTTGCATGTTGAGATGAACATTAGTAGAGGACAGTGTTGTCTTTTTAAAATGCTACTATAAAAGGCAATTAGGGTCAAGTTCAGTCGTTTGGAAAAATTCACATTAACTTTGCATTTATACGCACGAGTGTCATCAAATACAAACAAATCAGTCATTATAAATATCAAAATTTCATTGACAACACTAGCCAAACAGAAAAACAATATGGGCACATAAAAGCCCTTAGATTTTTGTGGTAAATGCATAAATATATCTAAACACATGGCTGTATAAATGTTTCAAATATATGATTTACGTCTTTGAGAAGAACAGGACTGAATTTTTTGTCATGAAATACACTACTGGTTAATAGAGATACGGCTCGACGGAAAATCTAGGTTTACTCGTGTATTTTCAAGCTCATTACACCAACCCGTCGTAAGATGAAATGAGAGGTGAGATTCGGGATTGTCACGCTAGATGGCTTGCAGCCACAGAAATTACATCAACATATTCACGCCATGAGGATTGGGGGGGGGCGAATATCGTGTTACGATAGCTGTCGCATGTGAAGGGAGGGGTGCTAAAGTTCTGATGGCAAGTCATATTGCGGGGGATGCAGAATCAGTGAGGCTACACTTGGCTTAGTACAGATTAGCAGTTATTGTGTTAAGGTGAGCGCAAGTCAGTGGATCGTGCACGCAGACCTTCGTAATGCGCATCCAGATCGACGTGGTGGTTGATACAGTTTGTGTCGGAGTGCCAAGCTTCGAGAAACCTGCGAGACTGTTTGATGTTAGCCATGGTGACAGACATTTAAAGCGAAAATCATGAAAGCTACTTAGTACTTTTAATAAAATCAGCAAATATTAAACGTATGTAGAAAAATGTGAATGAAAGGGCGAGTTACACATTCTCTGCGATATGCGTTTTTTGACCACTGCTATTGTGATATGTTAGAGTCCTTTTGCAATATTAATCTAAAATTATCTTGAGATTTGTAACTTCGCTAGGATTTGTAAGAGCCTGATTAGAATTTGGCACAGATGGTGAATAGTTTTCACAGTCATCAGAAATAAAATATGTCACAGTATTAATGAAAACGCTTGCCTCCTATGTTAACGGAACATTCGTCGCAAGCAAAAGGTAGCATAACTTGCTATAGTGGATATTCACGTGAATAGCGCACTGTGTGCTGCCATCAAGATAGTTGCTTAAAGTGTGAAGTTAAAAGTGAAACCACGTGTTAAATCGGTGTTAAGATTCATCTCGACTGAAATTAACCTGCATGACTTAGTACTTCAAGTTCATCCTGATTTTGCACATTGCCACCAAATTTTTCCACACACGGATTAGCGTGCACCGTGAAAAAAATTCATCCTTTATCAAAGTAAATGACGTTTCGCTTACTCTGATTTTTGTCAATCCTTAAACATATGCTCATTATAAATCAGCACCATGGAAGTTAACTGACAGGATGAAAATAACGTTAACTTTGGTAATGGGTTGACTGTGGCTCTGACATTTAATTAAGGTTGACACTAGAATTCAACGTAATGGACCATGTAAACAATTCTTCAAAATAAAATTAACATCACGATTATTTGTTAAAAGACCAAGATAGACGACTGATGGTTATCTCCAGTCCTCTACAAATACAGTTCTTCAGATAAAACACAATTGAAAAAAGGAGTTCGATTGTGTGTGAAATCTAGAATCTTAATGGTGCAGTAAAGTCTGCATAGCTTGCTTTGGCATTCAGTTGCACACTTTTGAATTTTTTTCTCACTCCTTTCGGTCTTGCAGTATTTGTTTTACCCTGAAGCGGATAGAAAGGTAAAGGTTTTTTTGCATATATGTGACGTTTTATGTATAGACGGAAGTTTTAAGAACATTTTTTAACTGCAAATATTGCGGAGTGCCTTCAGCAAAACGAAATCATGCTTTTACTAACAGGTAGCTTTAGAGTGATCCAGTGCACTTGCTTAACGAAGAGCCCTCTATGTTTAGATTTTGCTTCCTTTTTAAAGATCTGCGCGCATACTGGAGGACTTTGGTTGCATACTGAGGCCGAACTAAGTACAACTCAGGTCATTTGCAAGCAAGCAAGGGATGGTTTATCTTTTCGTCTGTCAGGTTTTTCATGGTTTCAGTAGTACAAACTGGATCAACCTCACTTTACAGATTCTCAGTGAATCAGGCTTGAAATTTTCCTCGTACCTGGGGCTGCAGTAAGCTGAAAATCTTTCCAAACATACATGGTACAGTCCTCGTTACAGTTTTGTTAATTTGATTGTTACACAGCTAGTCCATCACAATAGACTATTAATGATTGATTTACTTTATTTGCGGCTGATATGCTATCAAAAAACCCATAGACGCGCGTTTGGTAGATTCTTGACCACTTTATGATAAAATTTCTAGTGGATTGGCTAATCAGCGTGCCTTCTAGCATTTCGCAATAGCTTTCTGTTACAAACGACATGTAGGGTGGCAAACGTGGTGCAAAAGATGCCTGAAATTTTAGCCTTTGCTCCTACTGATGGTATGGAGCTTCAATCAACGTTTGTATGCTACCGACTCTCTGTTGACAGTTTGCCGATAGTAAGCAGTTTTGCAGTTAAAGCCGACGCATATTAAATTTCTGAGTCGGCTTTAAATGTTATGCCAAATTATCCTTTACAACGTCCTACACTGGTTAAAAAAAAAAAGAAATGACTTAAAATTAGATTATTTTCGACTCTCCAGCTCAAGGATGATTCTGCACTAATTTAAAATGATCAATTCGTTTTAAAGTTCCCATTGAGTTGTTCAAATGCATTTCGCATGAAATGTAGTGGCTAATAATCATGATCAGAACTTAAAAACCGATCTTCCACTGAGATTTTTGATTCCAATTACCGATCGGTACGTGTTTGGTGTTTTACCTACTGTCTATGTTTTAGGAGAACAGTTAACTCGTTTCTATATATATCTCTGCAAATGGTACAACTGATGAATCATGTCGAAAGAAATTCACATTGTCTGGGAGGACTCCTGGATAGCTGAGATTTATTTGGTTTAACCTGGTGGATTTCAATATTTTTTTCACACAGAATATATTTCTGTTATTATGTACCGGTTTCATTTTTTGCTTGCAAAAAGGGTCAAAATTATCCAGTCGCTGCAAGGCACACAACATCGCCTTCAGCACTCACACCTAAACGGAAGAAAAAGTGTGTGTCCTGAGGCAATGATCAGGCGAAAACCGGCAAATAAAGAGTCATCAGTTGAGTAGAACAATACGTGCGCACATGTTAAAAAGTACGCCTGTTTGCTGCCCAATGTGATGCTACACTGCTATGGCACGTACTTTGCAACTTTCCCCATTTTTACATCGAAGAAAATAAAGACACGCAAATTTCACAACGTTGTAGTCTTTCTAGTCATTTTACCAATCCAGGCATTGTGGCTGAAGACACTAGCTGCTGATGCATAAACAGCTTCACTTTACTAGAGTGCTCCCTAATTATAGCATAGTCGCAAATATTTCGAACCTGGGGCAGACCTGAGACAATGAGAGTGAAAGACTGTACATTGCCCATCTTTTGAACCCTTTTCAAGTATAACTTACTGTCGATAATAGTGAAAAGGCTATTGCCAGTAAGCATACATTTGGAAATGGTTTACGGGTCTTAAGCCGCGGATTTAGCACCTTGCTGCGCACTGCCAACTTTGTGTGCAAAAGGAACCTAGGTACCTTAACTAACTACGGGAAACCTAGAGGGTGAATGCACCTATTTTCAAAAGTATCTGGTACTTATTTGTCATTTATTTCCATGTGTTTACCTTCTTTACCCATTTTTTTCTTTTTCGAATGCGCGTCAGTGGTGGACATACTCTAAATTTCAGATCCAATCGCTTGCTCTATTTCTTGGTAGCCATATCCATGCATTTTGCGGAAGAACTTTTCAGGGTTAGAGGGATTTTCAACTAACGGTTTAATGAGAAAAAACGGGTAAGGTAGGCCTTGGTATCTGTAGATGCAGCTAGATTTGTTAACGATCTGCACCTATAAAATGGTAGACTCATCAAATGTTTAAAACGGAAAGTAATAAGGTCATCTCAAGGCACCTTAAAGGTCCTTCGGCCAAATAAGTAGTCATATGCGTATTGAAAAATGTGCGTTTCTTATGCGGAATAGGTTTATACATTATTGAATAAATAATTCAGTTCTTAGAGTCGGGTGGAAATCAGGCCTACTTACATTTGGACAGCTCACTGTGTTTATAACTGTCGCAGATCATATGCATACATCAATGTGCATTCTTTTGATAGCGGACATTAATAAAAACGGTATTTTTTACCATATCCGTTTTAACCCTTATAAAATCGATTTATTTTAGGCACAGAATGAATAATCCTCAGGAAATAGTGGTTCTTCTTGTTTATTTTATCGTAATATGCAAAAGCATTTTTGTGTTCTAAAAATTAATATTGCTTTAAGGTGATCGTTTTTTCACGTATAACGGGTTTTCTGGCTTATACAAGAGTGTTAAAATTCACTTCCCATTATGAAGTGGTCACTTAATACATTTGATCATGGGGAAAGGTTTATGTGCAGCATAGTTGTTGTTAAAATATGCAGACACTCATCAACGGATTACTTCACTGAAGCAGTTTTTAAGAAACCCCTAAATTGATAAAGAGCATAATTATTATGTTCATTGTTGCGAAGCATCAATTTATTCAGCAGTAAAGTTTCCAGTTTAACTAAATCTAAACATATACGCTACCACTAGTTAAATAAAAAGAAGAAGCTGTCTCTGCAAATGATTTCAAGGACTGCCTCATTCTTAGTTTTGATAACAAAAAAACTGCGAAATGTACCATATGTGTGATCTATCAGAAATTCAAAATTTCAATCAACATCACAAGGATTCTGAAATCTGGCCTAAATGCATGCAAATTAGGAGAATTCCTTTAAGTGGAAATTTAAAGAAGTTTGCAAGGTAATATACTCGTTGCAAGAAAAAGATCAATTTTTAAGAAAATCCGAGAAATCAGAAATCAAAACCACAAAAGTATGGTGAGCTAGGTGCCTTGAATTTGTATTGTTTAGCTAGCGTTAAAGCTTTGCACTGGAACGGTTTCGCTATTCAAATAAAGACCATTAGCTGAAACACCAAATACGAAAACTAATATGAAGTTAAAAACCAGTACTTGCCAGTTGATGTTTTCATGCAGAAACCAGAAGCAGTAAAATGGCCGTCCACTTCAAACGTTTTCCTTGCTGTTATGATGGTGAACGTGTTCACCCAAAGGAAGGTTTTTTGGGAAAAATAACTCCCATGCGTGCAATGAAGTGAGTATAAGCTTCATAGATACCCCATAATATGGTCACATCGCAGTAAGGACAGTGGAGCCATGATCATAAACGTAGCTTCGCGAAACCATCAAAATAGTCCCTGCTTCGCTTTTGGTACTATGGAAAAGCAAAACACAAAGACGTTGTGATAATGAAGTTTGCAAAAAGCCGACCAGATTTGTGCCGGTCACTGAATAAAACCTCAGCAAGTTTGTAATACAGATGAACTTGTAATTCTACAAGACGTATCCTTGTTTGAAATGAACGACTGTTTGCTATGAAGGTTATTTCTTTCCATTCTAGGGCTTTGCCCTTGAAACAATTACTTATAAAATACGTAACGTCTGAAGCAATGAGGGCATAATTTTTGTTGAACACTTTCAAAGAAAGCAGATATGACCTATGTGTTTCAATATGTTCGAGTGAAAACAGGAATTTTTGCCTCCACTAACACGCATACTGAAATAGATAATGACTTCTGAATTAGTAAAAACTTTCCGTAAATCGCATATTATCATCAAATATGTGCCTAAAAACTACATTAATAAATATCGTATAATTGTATGCGAAGCATGATATGTTTATGAAAAGATTTGCGGGATAAGTAAATTGGCACAAAGCAGACAAAATGCTTTAATTAATCCTTAATATTTATCAATCTGAAAAACGATCAATATGCATCGATTAAAACTCTAATTAAGTTGCAGAATCTTTAAATAAAAAAATATGAAATTTAAAAATTTTTTAAGGTCAAAGGCCAAAGACAAATTCAGCACGAAAATTAAAATATGATAGAGTAAGACAAAGTTCATAAATGCACATAAGTAAATAAATAAAAAGGAATAAATTTAAAATATATTAGAATACTAGAGATGGGAGAGGGCAAGCCAGTATTATGCACGTGTTGCATGAAGTACAATAATTTAAAGCACCTATTCTGCCACTGGTAGGTTATTCATACCATGGATTAAGTCAGATTGCCTTGAATGATACTGCTTTGTACTATCTACGAATAGGTCACTGGAGGGTTAAAAATGCAGACTTCATTAGTTCTTATGCAAGAACTGTGAAATTTTTGCAATTTATTATTTAAACATTCTGTTTTGCGAAATAGTTTTTTAACCATGGTGGGCATTCAAATGGTCAAAGATACTTATGAAAAGCCTTTGCATTTTGATCATTTGGAAAAATTCCCTTAAAAGAGGAATAACTTTCATCATTTAAACGGATATGTATAGGAATGTCCCGGCAAACTTCAAAGCGATAAGTACATCAACTAGAAGAAATACGCGGAAAATTTTTAAACTCAAATTTAGCAAACCTGAAAGCTTTAGTGGTTTGTAAGTGAAATAAATATCAAGCGTCTACTGGTTTACATAATGAATAATCATGACTGTTGCAGAATAAATCCAAGACAATTAAGTTTAACGAATGGACATGCATGGGATTGAGAATGTGGATACAGCTTAAACGTGGCCTCCAGCTAATCGAATACCCCAGTTCAATTTATTGGCCAACCAGAATCATGCAAACAATAAACGCTGAGAAATTAAATAAGACCACCCTCCGGGTTGAAGCAATGAACATGTGATAGGAAGTATTTTATTTGTGCTTTGGTACGCATGACAAATTTTGCGTACTTTGTTTATAATGGGTTGGTCTCTCATCAATCTTTCCTGTTTGGTACTCAGCGCAACTCGCACCTTTCCATCCTTGGGTTTGAGAAGCGCTTCCACTAGGGCCTTCTTTCAGTGCCCTCGTTGAGAAAATTTATAAACTACAAGGACCAGATTTCCAGTATGCAGCTGTAGCGGCCTCACCAGTCCACCTCTGTTTGGCCTGCAATGACGTTAGATTGACACTGATGCACCTTTTCCAACAGCCAAAATTCAAGGTCTGACGCCACCTCCGGTTAAGTCCACAGGGACTGCACTTTTCAACAGACGATGAAAAGTTCCGAGTGCTCAGCAAAAACTGTTGTGGGGTGAGTACAGCCTCCTCGTTCGAGTCCGTACTGTTCTTCACCAGCAACCGATCATGCATTATCTTTTCGGTTTGTTTATTGGCATTATAAAGACCTCGTCTGTGACTACTTGTGAACATAAAACTCGAACGCAATATCCATCTGGTAGACCACATCAGGCGCTCCCATAATTCTCCTTGATGACTGGCGCTCGGGGGTGTAAAGATTCAATTGCATCCCTTTTCCGCGAGAGCGCTAGCTATTCGGTCCTGGTTCAATGTCTTAAGTAATTTCTTCAGTTCGTTCCCAATGCCCTTAAATTTGGGTCCGTGGTCACGGTATAATTTTCGTAGACATCCTATATGAGCAACGAACCTACCAAAAGCACACAGAAAGGAATCAGTCTCGATATTTGAGACTACCACGATGTTGAACGTGCAAATGCTGAGGCATGTAAACAGGCAAAATACGTTTTTTGAGCTTTGGGCTATTTTCACCTGAAAAGGGTGAAGAGTGCCAACGTTGACACACAAAACATGACCAAACGACTCGTTTAATGAGTGCCTGACCCCGAATTATCCAGTATCTCTCTCGTAGGAAAGCACTCGCGTGTGATACCCCTACATGACCATTCAGTTGGCGGATATGTTGCTAGATTATGGGACAGATTAAATGGTTCTAAGGGAAGATAACTGGATGCTTCCCCTCAAATGGAATCGGCGCGTATTTAAGTTGCCCTCCCGCTCTAATAAGAATGTTGGAGCGGAATGTTGAAAGGTACTTCAGCAGACTTTTGATCGCTTTCAACGTTTTGAAATTGGTGTTTTCCAATTTTTTGCATGCACGTAAACTCATTGTCGAAGAATTATCTTTGGACAAAACCTCAAGAACTTGCTTTTGGCACCTTCGAGGTCAGCCATTGTGAGTAATTTTGGAACGAGTTCTGGTTGATTCGAGATTTTGTTCTTCAGAAGGACTGTTAATCACCGCAGCCATGTAAAAAACCTTAGATATTTCCTCTAACTACCGTAACCAGAACACTTTGCTAGCCAGTGGTCCTCAACAATGAGAGTATTTACAATTAAATCGCATATATTTGAAACAGCAACGGATCGTTCATCTGGTTCACATTGGGCCTTTAATCAGATCTCATGCTCAGGAAGGCGGGACCCGTGAGCCCCATACTCACTTCCAGTCTGTTCCCAACTACATCTCTTAAAACTTCGTCCGCTGAGTTACCCTCGGAAGTTATGTAACACCATTGCGAAGCGTCTGACAAGTTTAATATGAAAGAGATGCGGTTAGCTGCAAATGTTTCAAGGCGTGACTTGGTGTTCCGTTTCAATTGTAAGACTACCACTGAGTCTGTCCAGGTGGTATTTGACGAGATTGGTAGTGCTAATTCCAACGTGGCCCGTTTTACAAGTTTAGTGGCCAGAAGCGTAGCATAACCGTAGAATTGTTTGAACCTTAAGAGGCGTGACTCATGATTTGCCCTACGCAAACGTCGTACTTGTAGTACCGTCTTTAGTCGTTGCATGTAGGTAGACCACGATCCCATACCCACTTTTTGACGCGTCCAAAAAACCGTATATTTGATACGGTTCTACGGTATCTAAACCGGCTGGGATCAAGCAGCGTCGAATTCAAACATCGCCAAGGCCCTTAAACTGTTTCTTCCAGGTAAACCACTGTCGCATATACTCATCATCGAGCTAATCGTCATATTGAAGGTTTGAGCAGCACAATTGTTGCAGGCGTAACTTGGCTGGTAACAGAATGGTAGCGATAAACCCAAGTGGATCGTAGGAGGATGAGCTATAAGAGAGCATGACTCTTCTGGTGATCGTGTCCGTAGGCCACTTTAATGTGAAACTGAATATGTCTGTAGCTTTGTTCATTCCACAACTAGTTGTCTGTGGCTATCGGCTGGTTTAAGAGTGCGGCATATTCCCCCATCCACGCGTTCGTCCTCAGGGATATATATGAGGGTCTCAAACATGGTGCTGCGCCATTTTGTTAGACGGAACTAATAAGTTCGCAGAGCTGTTCGCAGATGAGAAGCCACGTTCCTTAGGGCTTGCACAGAGTCATGGCTGATCAAACAATCGTCAACGCAGAACCAGCTCCGCAAGTAATTGACATAGTGATCTGCGTTGACGTCTAGAACCTGATTTATCGATTGATTTAATTCATGGATAGCAACAAATGGAAAAGAGGTTGCGCCGAATGGATGTACTGCCATTTAAATAAGCCTCAGGATTGCGTTTTAAGTCATCATTTGGTCACCATATAAAACTTAAAAATGAACACTGATAATTAGGAAATAGAACCTGAAGGAACATAGCTTTAAGGCCTTCCATCACTACGTACGAAAATTCACATAATCTAGTAGAAAATCCACAAAAACTGTTAGCCAGGTTTGGCCCCTGCAGTAATTGGAGGTTGAGCGATGTACCCCTGTACTGGGTGGCACAGTCAAATGTTACTCTCAGCTTCTCTGATTTCATTGAATTTACTACAGAAAGATTTGGTCGATACCAATGTTGTCCAGGACAAGCAGATGGTGTCGTTGTAGCAGGTTCTGCGTAAGCCTTGACGATATATTCAGAGATCGCCTCGACGCATAGTGCCTTATATATAGTGTTTTTCATACTTTCGTTCTTCGTGGCATAAAAACGTCTGCGAGAAACAGGCTCGTTGTCAGGTAAACAGGGAGAGCATAAGTTCCAAGGTACAGGGAATTCCAAGTGCCCTCAAATGAGATGCGCATGGGATTCAAATCAGTCCAAAAATCTTTTGTCGTCAACGGAACGTGCATTATTCAAGGGCTTGGGCTCACCGAATTCAAAGTTCCACATTTATTTTAGCCTTTCTATGACAGAGTCTTTCTCACTCAAACTGTCAATATGTACGTGATAAGCACGATCTTTTCCAAATATCTGTCTTATAAGTTACCATCCGAGAAGGGTTCGAACAGCATAGGAGTTTTCCTCTTCACCGTATCTATTTTCAAGTACCCCATGAGCGGCAGGTACATTTTTATCACAATGAGTACTGATACCCTGGCTCAGTCCACTGTGGGAAAATCATATTCACGTAAATATTTCCAACGTGCGGTTTCATTTGTATCTAAGAAGGAGCACTTCAGGTTGGGAAGCTAGCTGACGAACCAGGTTTTCTTACCCTCTGTTGCACCTTACTGAAAACACACCAATTCCGAGCTTACTTCCGCTGTCTGAACGACAATGGATACCGACAACACTGCTAGGTGGCCAAAAAGGCCTAAAAGTTTTATAGTTTTTCGTCGATGAGCGAAGTGTCCGAACCAGTATCGAGGAGAGCATATCTTGTCATTGAGCCGTGCTGTCAACGATTTGCCCAGAGCCGTATGTTGTTAGACCGTTGGTTGTTTCAGTTCTAGGCTCGGTGTCTTCTTTCGTAGGGAATCTATCAACTTCTCTTCTTTCCGGTACAGTAAAGGGTGAACGCTCTATATATATATATATATAATTACGGATATCCGTTTACAAATTGAGGCTATGTGTCTATTCTTCTAGTTGTGGTATCTATGATACTAACCAGAAAATCAATTTAGGATAATTCTTTGAAAAGTTATAATAAGGGATTTGGTACTGAGGAAACTTGGTATCTTGTTGGATCATATTTGAGTAAGTAGTATTTAAAGCACTTTTAAATTGTACACTTTAATATTTCATAATCAGTGTGTTTTCTAGGGAAAATTAACAGTTCGTCTATAGGAATTGCCAAAACGTAGGGGAATATGAATTCTTTGTGTAAAATATGTCAAGAGAAATATATCTAAAATGTTTAATTATGTGATGTTTTTTAGATGACGCAACGAGAATGTTAAAACTGGCATGGAAAATTCGCCTTTTTACCTTCTTATACATTTTTCTCTAATGGTTTCAGGTTTTAATCAGAAAATGAAAACGACGTAAAACATTCAGCCCTGAGTTGGTCTTCATATTCAATAAAGTAAGCTTAAATTTTTAGGGTCTACCAAAACATATCAAGAGACCATTTTTTGTTATTTTTGCTATCAAGGCAAATTGACGATAATTTAACTTGCGTTTTTTTGTTTAAATCTTGTTAATTAGATTGGTCCGCTAAATGAATCCAGATAAAAAGTAGAGATAAGACAATATTTCTTCTTTTTGGTTATAATTGGATATGTTAGATGTAATCTTTCTATCATCCAATGTAATGGCCACAATTACGTCGTTAAATGCTTTCTCGCAAAAGTATTCCCATACAGACTTGTAAAGTTAATGTTCATCGTCATTTCCGTGACAGAAAAATAAACGTTCAGAAAGTTTTAATATCCCCATTTTATTCTGAAAAGTTGTTATGATATTCAAAATTAATAAAACCTTTATAATTTTGCAAAATATTTCAAGATGGCAATATGGCATTCTCATGACATTAATATTTCGGTTTTAACTGAAAGATACTTTCGGAAATGTCCGTTTGCACTTATATCTTCGCTGCTGCATTTTTGATTTATTCTTATCCTAAAAAAACAAAGATATTACAGCATGTATCTCTGGAGATGGGACCTGAGAAAATAAGGCTTTAACTTCCCATTGAATCAAATAGAGTAGTCACTGTTGGCGAGAGTTGCTCCGAAAGGCAAATTCTGTGTAAATAATCTCACTGTAGGCAATTTTTCTTACTCCTTCAAAGAGGTCATAAACAAGAATTCTTTTCTTTTTTACCAACAGAAATCTCGTAAATTATTGATATTGACTTTTCGCGTTTTTTACGAGAACGTATTGGTTGACAACTTGTCTTCCGAGAAGGAGAACCTGTTGTCCTGTTTCCTGTCCGCTGTAAACATAAGCTTCGATTGTAGGTCATTCCAGACCCTTTTTTCCACTGAGGGTAATGATTTAATTAGGGTATAGTTATAGTTACTTTTGTTAAGTTTTGGTTCAAATTCTATTCATTTTGAACCCTAAGAAAATCATGAAATGTTGGAACCTACGAATATCTCATTGCAACTGCATTGATCTATTTGTAAAATTTCCGTTAAACAGTAATTCTACCATTTTTTAGCATCGTTTTAAAAATTCGTTAAGTTTTTTAGACGGCAGATGAGCTTCGGACTTATTAGCATCTACGACAGATATTTTTTCATCTTAAGAGCCATATGCCAATAGTAATTCTATGTTTAATGAGATCAATTTTTTGTCAAAAATGTTTTTTTCCTTATCTTTTTTTAATTGACTGAAAGTTGTTTTTTAAGCTTTAAATTACAATCATACGTTGAACTGGTGTTATTTCATTTGCAATTCACTGGGCCGGCTTGTACAAAAGCAAAGATTCACATCAAGATAATTGTTCTTAGTCGTATGTCTGTAATGCACGTTTTTGAGCCTATATAATCTGCGAAGATATATAACTCAGGGTTTTAGTGATAATGCAAGTATAAATGCAAACAAAATTATTAAGTTTCTTCTTAATTATTTGCCAGGTATAATGCATAGTATCGGGGTTTTCTTTTTTCTATAGTTTTCCGATGATATTTATCCAGTTCTTTTTAAGTATATCAACATTATTTTCTTTCTCTTAGGGAGGAATTAAAAATTATTATTTGTCCGTGGCCATACAGTGTTGATATTACAGTCATGCATTTTTTAATAACTGATGACGGATGGAGCAATAGGGCCTTAAATCACTGGAGAGAATTATTTCGAGATCCAGTTTCCGAATTCAGTTTGGTTTGGCGTATAGTTTGACACTCAAAAGCCAGGCCTTGGCGATAAAGCCACTGCTTAAAATAATATATTTCATTATCAAACCTATAGATAAGTTTAAAAAATATTGTGTGCAAGTTTCGTGCTGAGAGACTTAATTCTTTTAAACAAAATGACTGCCTAGTAGTCCTTGTAATAATAAAACGGTAGTTTAAGGGTTATAGACGGAACACTATTCAAAGTAGAGGTACTACCTCCAAGCGCAGACACTTATTTCGGTTGTATTCTGCCGCTTTTTAACATATCTGTGAGAGGTCCTTTTCATCAGTGGTTCCCCCAGCATTGCGCATGTGCTTTCCGGTAGGTACTTTAGATTACAAATTTCTGCCTTTTAGTTTTCTCAGACTATAATCATTAACCGGAATTATATTAATCTATTTGGAGGTTTTGTAGATGTAGATATAAACATAATTTGAATATTTGGGCAAATGTCTATCAGCCATAGTGAAATAACCGCTTAATAAACATTAAAATCCCACCTAGGGGATCAACCAGAAAATACGCGGGAAATGCTGGGGACCCATTGATGAGGCGGACCCACCTTACTAGTAAAACAGTAGCAGAATACTGGCGAACCACGTGCCTGGGCTATTAGCTAGTACCTGTTTTGTTCTAATAGTTCTGCATCTTAGTTCTTAATATACTACTGGCTGCCCATAGGCAGTTAAATGAATATTACGCGCTTATTTTGCTATGGCTGATAGATTTCGGTTCAAATATTCATCTCATCTTTCAGTCTACGCCTACAAAACTTTAAAAAGATTTATATACTCGAAATAAGCGATTATTTGATAAAGAACATTTTCAAAGACAGCAATACCAGTAGTTCTTGAAGTTCAGTCAGCATGGAAAACTGTTTTATAAGAAGCATATCTTATCTTACCTGCATATGGTTTTCTGTAGCAAAGTCTTTTAATAGATACTCTATTATGATTTAATGAGACGGTGAAGATTGGCAAATATACAAGGGTTCGTGGAAACTGCGGAGCCTGCAAAACATTTTAATTTATCTCTGATTGGCCAGTGGAAAAACTGCAAACTCAAACTTTTGCGATTTCTTGTACCTCCGTGAGTTGCACCATTTCCATGGTTTAAGTTGAATTTGGTTTTTACATTAGAAGGCAAATGTCATTTCATCGTGAGCTTTCCATGAGGATCGCCCATAGCCCGGATATGGCGCAGTAATGACGCGCACGTGAATTGGCTTACAGCAGGGGAGACAAGCACCACATTTTTCGCGTGCTTTTCCAACACAGTTAATTTTTGCTGGCCGGAATAGGTCAAACTAACAGTAAATTTAAGTTGTTGCAGTTGTTTTTTGAGCTCAAAAGCTCACTAATATGGTTCACTCACGAAATAGTCTCTACTTGCATGTGTCAGATTTCATTAGCCTATCTTGTAGGGGAGGAAACAAGTGTAATAGTAAGAACACATCTGAAGATAACAATTACGAGCGCATGCTTACGGCTCACCTTCGCGTATCCTTCAAAACTCTCCCCTCCTACACTTCTCAGGTAGTGACTAACTCCCTTTGAAGGCCACGTCAATATGTATTTACTCTTGCCCTTGCTCCTGGAGAGTGAACACATGGGCCGTAGAACGAGGCGCCTGGGAAAGAGAGTACGTGAATACATACTCGCCTACCTAGGTAAAGATGACCATAGATCGATTTCAAGTTCTATTCTCGCACATTTAGTTGATAGTAATCACCGAGTCGAGCAAAAAGAAACCTTAGAGGTTTTATACCGGTTACCAACCAACTGCTCTAAAAGCCTACTCCAACAAGCGCCAGCAGCAGCCGAGGCAGCGACTTCATTGCTAAAAAACCTAGCTATGTGCTGCTAGAAGGCAAAAGTACAGGCGTGAGAACGATGCGTATTAACGCTCATATTTTCGCTATCTAGGATCCTTTATAGGCCCGATGGTGAAGTACCGAAAAGATGTTTGTTGAATGGAATTTTAAAGTTAAACCTATGAATATTTTGTAAAAGGGTTTGAGTCTCTACGCCATGGGAAAGTTATTGTTAACGTGATAGCTATTTACGGCTGCCTTTTGTGTTTAAAAATATGTTGTGTGGTATCTCAACTGAATAGGCAAACATCCAGCAGACCTAATTGGTCTGAAAAAAACTAAAGAAGAATACTTTTTTTACACAAATGAACCTTCGGGTAGGTAAGTGTTAGTCTGCGCCAGGCCACAGCGTACTCTGCCGTTGTCAACAGTTGATGAAAAGCCTAATTATTTTCAGTTAAAAATTAGTGCAGCCAAAGGTAGCGAGCACCAGGCATCAGTCGTAGTCAGCCTTGATTGTGGCTTTCAGCGTTTAACTTTCAAGGCTTAAACTAATGTGCGGTTGCTTCTTTTACGCTCAGGTCAGCTTGAATGCTTTTATCATATAATAATTCCTAGTTTGTCTGATGGCATATGTCTATTATGAGTGCTTCACCTCCGCAACCACCCAATAGCGCAATAACGACCAAGCGACTGGCGACTGAAATGCAGCTCTGCTTCATCCCTCTTGTCACCTGCACTCGATCGGTCACGCATCCCCCCAATCTCTATTGAGGTTGTATGAATAGCGTTTCATCCCTGATTTAAAGATGGATTTTCCCAAACCTGTGTTTGGAAGCCACTGAATGATCAAAAACAGTCATGCAGAAACCAGCCTTTGCTGCAGTTGTTTGCAATTCCGGTTGTCTGAATAAAAAAGGAGTGGGAGCCTTTTGGGGTGCGGTGACGTGGTACTGGTCCTTCTGAAACTGCCGGTTTCAGGTTATCTTCTGGTTTAGCATACGTGTACGATAATAGCACTGTGAAACTCTGTAATGTTTTACAGAGGCCAAGATCCTTTTGGAAAACATTAAATGTCGTTTTTGCGGAAGTTCAGAGTTAGTCGATTAGTAGACATCTTCTGTATTCAACAAAGCAACCCAAATATTCCACCGAATCTCAGGGATTTGATTCTGAGCCACATGGCGGGGTATGATCAGCGTGGATATTCTTTCCCCCTCTGATGGACTCTCTGATGGCGTCCGTGGTCATTAGGGATGACTTTTTTAGGAATGCGCAGAAGTGTTCGAGAATACAGGAACCTGCAACTTCTGTCAAAAAAGGTTTCCTTCGTGTTGATTATGTACCGCCTCTGTTCCAGTAGACTCAGCACAGTATATCACGTTTGATGACATTCACGGACTCAGTCATGCGGTCTCAGTTGGCGTATTTCTGAATATCCTATGCCTTTATTATCAACCATATATCTGTAATCCCTCAGAGACCCTCTGAACTGGATCATATTTTCAAAATGATCTAACTAAAAATAAAGTCAAAAAAAATCACATGCCACCGCTATTGATAATTTTATTTAGTACACTTGTGCGTACCCACGTATAAGATTAAAAGCAACCTCATCTTTCAATGGGATATCTGGAAGAAGAATCTCGCTCTGAAATGTGGCAAGATTCCTATCAGGCTTCGGCCAAAACCTGATGATAAAATTATATGCTTGCTTTCATCCTTGTGTACCATCACCAGAATTCGTATGAGAATGAGGCTTAGCACGAATTCGAGAATAGCTGACTGGATCACTATGGGCTTTTGAGAACAGTCACATTTAAGTAATGAAAACAATTTGAGATTAATCTTAACTATCTTAAGAAAAATATTAGCAGCTTGTATAGGTATTGCTGTAAACAACTAGAAAAATATGAGCAGTTTGTATAGGTATTGCTGTAAACAACTAAGTAATCAAAGAACATTGCGGCCATTTTAAACATCAAATGACTTTTACAGCTATCTTTTCGTTTCAGGTTCTAAAAAGTAAAATATCTGGCATTGATACTGGGCAAACGTATATAAACTTGCTGAAACTCGTGAATCATAATGGAAAGAGTGCACATAAACGAATTAATGCATGGCATATCAGATAGTACCACCACCTAGTTTGCGAAAAATGTATCTTGGCAGAAACATTTTCACAAATACCAAACATACAAACATATATACCAAACATATATATACATATATAAATATCCCAGGTGTGCCACACTTGGGATTAGGTATTACTGGCTGATGACGGCTAATAAGCCAGAAATGGCCATTCCGGTCTCCCTTGTCTTTGTCGGTTCCATTTCATCATATGCTACACGTCGCAATGCGACCACATGCGAGGGCTATAGTCTGAGTTCAAGGGCACAACGGAACATAAATGTTCCTTAAGCAGATCGGTGAGCTTTACACTATCATATATATATATATATATATATATATATATATATATATATATGATCGGTGAGCCCCACACTATCATCATATTCCCGATCACAACCGACAAAACAACGAGCCCGTGGCTCAATGGTAGAGCGTTCGACTCAAAAAATCAAAGGTCGCGGGTTCGAATCCTAGGTGTGCCACACTTGGGATTGGGTATGACTGGCTGATGACGGCTAATAAGCCAGAAATGGCCATTCCGGTCTCCCTTGTCTTTGTCGGTACCATTCCATCATATGCTACACGTCGCTATGCGACCGCCTGCGAGGGTTCTAGTCTGAGCTCCAGGGCACAACGGAACATAAATGTTCCTTAAGCAGATCGGTGAGCCCCACACTATCATCATATTCCCGATCACAACCGACAAAACAACGAGCCCGTGGCTCAATGGTAGAGCGTTCGACTCAAAAACCAAAGGTCGCGGGTTCAAATCCTAGGTGTGCCACACTTGGGATTGGGTATGACTGGCTGATGACGGCTAATAAGCCAGAAATGGCCATTCCGGTCTCCCTTGTCTTTGATGGTTCCATTCCATCATATGCTACACGTCGCTATGCGACCGCCTGCGAGGGCTCTAGTCTGAGCTCCAGGGCACAACGGAACATGCATGTTCCTTAAGCAGATCGGTGAGCCCCACACTATCATCATATTCCCGATCACAACCGACAAAACAACGAGCCCGTGGCTCAATGGTAGAGCGTTTGACTCAAAAACCAAAGGTCGCGGGTACGAATCCTAGGTGTGCCACACTTGGGATTGGGTATGACTGGCTGATGACGGCTGATAAGCCAGAAATGACCATTCCGGTCTCCCTTGTCTTTGTCGGTACCATTCCATATATATATATATATATATATATATATATATATATATATATATATATATATATATATATATGTGAAATAGAACCGACAAAAAGAAAATAAGGAGACCGGAATGGCCATTGCGGTATCAGCTTTAAGCCCGACATCCATTTCGCCCTGCCTTACTGATGCAGCAGGACGCAGCAATGAGTGTTTCAGCTTTTATGCATATCCTCCAGAATACTTTATGCGGATTCTGTTGTTTGTTTTCCATATAATGTTTTGACAAACTCTATTTGCAATTTCTATGTGCAGTGAAGGGATTCAGGTGATTTGAACATGACATTTTGTTGTGGAAGCCTAAATTGCAATCAAGATCTGTCTCCAAGCCATTCAAAACTAGGCATAAAACACGTAATGCACATTCTCTAAACAACTTGTATTGCGGGCTATAAGAAATGGATATGGAAAGATCGTATTTCGAACTCCCGACGTTGGTACCAGCTAGAACCCAAGACATCCATTTCAACCAATTTTCTGATAATGCAAAACGTGGCAGTGAGTGGATCGGCTCCTCAGTGTATCCTCCAGTATCCTCTATGCGGGTTCTGGTATTTGATGTCACGAAAATTATCAGATGAATTATTTCTGAAATTACTATGTGCAGAAAATTTAGTCAGGCGATCCGGACATGAAATATGGTGCTATAACCGGAAACTTTTATAAAAATATGTATCAATGCAATTTAAAACTTGGAATTTACCACGTAATGCCCACTCAATAAACAATTAGTAATATGTGCAATATGAAATGTGTATGGAAAAGATCGTATTAACTAATCCCGACATAGGTACCAGCTTGAAGCTCAGACATCCCTTTCACCCACGTTTCTGATATGGCCGGACCTAGAAATAAGTAGTTCGGCTCCTCAGTATATTCTACAATATCCTTTATGCAAATTCTAGTGTTTGTTGTTCGAAGAATTATCGAATGAATTATTTTTGCAATACCTATGAGCAGGGAATGAAGTCAGGTGATCCAGACATGACCTAAACTTTATATGAAAATCTGTATCGCAACCTTTCAAAAACTGGGAATAAACAACGAAATGCCCATTCTATAAACAACTAGTATTACGTCTAATATTAATTGTGTATGGAAAAGAAATTATGCCTTACTTCCCACCTAGGTACCAGCTTGAAGCCCAGATATCCTTGTCGCCCACGTTTCTGATGCGGCAGGACGCAGCAATGAGTAGTTCGGCTTTTCTGCTTATTTTGCAGTATCAGTTATGCGGATTCTTGTGCTTCCTGTCCAGAGAAATATGCTTTTTGCAAATACAATGTGTAGGTAATGGAGTCAGGTTACCTGGACATGAAATTTTGTGTAGTGACACGAAATTTCCTTGAAAATCTGAATCCAATCCCTTCAAACCTGGGGATAAACCACGTATTGCCCATTCTTTTAAAAACTAGTATTACGTGTAATACGAAATTTATATTGAAAAGATCGTATTCCGTTCTCCTGACATGAGTACCAGCTAAAAGCCCAGACATCCTTTTCGCCCACATTTTTGTTGCGGCAGGACGCAGCAATGAGTGGATCGGGTTTTCTGCTTATCCTACAGTATCCTTTTTGCTGATTCTGGCGTTTGCTGTCAATAAGAAATATCGGTAAAATTGCTTTCTACAAATACAATGTGCAGGGAATGGAGTTAGGTTATCTGGACATGACATGTTGTGGTGAGACCCGAAATTTCAACGAAATTCTGTATATAACCCAATCAAATACTAAGAATAAACGCTTAGTGCACATTCACTAAACAACTTCCATTATGTGTAATATGAATTGTGTATGGAAAAGATAGTTTTCTGTTCTCCCGACATTGGTACTTGCTTGAAGCCCAGACATCCTTCTCGCCCACGTTAATGATGCAGCATGACGCAGAAATGAGTGGTTCGGCTCTTCAGTTTATCTTCCAGTATCCTTTATGCGGAATCTGGTGCTTGTTGTCCAGAGAATTTCTCGAATGAATTCTTTCTGCAATTAATATGTGCAGGGAATGGAGTCAGGTAAACTGGACATGACATCGTGTTGTAAAGACCCAAATGTTGCAATGAAACTCTGTATATAACCATTCAAATACTTAGCATTAACCACGTTATGCCCATCCTGTAAACATTGGGTTTTAACGTGTTATTTGAAATGGATATGGAAAAGATCGTATTTTATACTCCCGACATAGGTACCAGCTACAAGCCTAGACATCCTTTTCACCCAAGTTTCTAATGAGACAGGACGCAGCAATGAGTGGTTAAGCTAATCAGTGTATACTCTATTATCCTTTATGTGGATTTTGGTGTTTGTTGTCCACAGAATAATCAGAAAAAATGCTTTCTGCAATAACTGTGTTTGGGGCATCGTGTCAGCTGATCCGGACATGAAATCCTGTGGTGAGAAACAAAATGCTATGAAAATCTGTTCGAAACCATTTAAAAGCTGGTAATTAACCACGCAGTCAGGTGATCCAAACATGACATCATGTTCTAAGACCCGAAATTTCCATGAACATCTGTATCGAAGCCACTCAAAAACTAAGAATAAACCACGTAATACCCATTCTATAAAAAACTAGTTTTATGTCTAATCGTAAATGTATATGGAAATGATAATTTTTCGTTCTCACGACATAGGTACCAGCTACAAGCCCAGACATCCGTTTTGCTCACGTTTCTGATGTGACTGAACCCAGTAATACGTTATACGGCTCCTCAGCGTATCGTCTAATATTCTTTATGCAAAATCTGGTGTTTTTTGTTCGAAGAATTATCAAATGAATTTTTATTTTGCAATACCTATGAGTAGGGAATGAAGTCAGGTGATCCAGACATGACGTCGAGTGGTACGACTTAAACTTTATATGATAATCTGTATCGCAACCTTTCAAAAACTGGGAATAAACAACGAAATGCCCATTATATAAACAACTAGTATTATGTGAAATATTAATTGTGTATGGAAAAGTAATTATTTCTTACTTCCCACCTAGGTATCAGTTTGAAGCCCAGACATACTTTAGCCCACGTTTCTGATGCGGCAATGCGCAGCAATGAGTGGTATAGCTTTTCTGTTTATCCTTCAGTATCCATTATACGGATTCTGGTGTTTCCTGTCTAGAGAAATATCGGAAACATGCTTCCTGCACATACAATATTCAGGGAATGTAGTCAGGTTACCTGGACATGACATGTTGTGGTGAGACCTAAAATTCCATTAAAAATCATTCAAACCTGGAAAAAAATCACGTAATGCACATTCGTTAAACAACTTGTATTACGTGTTATATGATTTGTTTACTAAAAAGATCGTATTTCCAACTCCCGACAAAGGAAACAGCTAGAAGTTCAGACATCTGTTTCGCCCAAGTTTATGTTAAGGCACGGCCCTGCATTGAGTCGTGGGGCTTCTCAGTGTATCCTCCAGTGTCCTTTATGCGAATTCTGGTGTTTGTTGTTCGAAGAATTATCGGATGAATTCTTTTTGCAATACCTATGAGCAGGGAATGAAATCAGGTGATCCAGACATGACGTCGAGTGGTACGACTTAAACTTTATATGATAATCTGTATCGCAGCCTTTCAAAAACTGGGAATATACAACGAAATGCCCATTCTATAAACAACTAGTATTACGTGTAATATGAATTGTGTATGGAAAAGTAATTATTCCTTACTTCCCACCTATGTACCAGCTTGAAGCCCAGACATCCTTTTCGCCCATGTTTCTGATGCGGTAGGACGAAGCAATGAGTAGTTCGGCTTTTCTGCTTATTTTTCAGTATCCTTTATGCGGATTCAGGTGTTTCCTGTCCAGAGAAATATCGGATAAATGCTTTCTGCAAATGCAATGTGTAGTCAATGGAGTCAGGTTACCTGGACATGACATTTTGTGTTGTGACACGAAATTTCCTTCAAAATCTGAATCCAAGCCCTTCAAACCTGGGAATTAACCACGTAATGCCCATTCTATACACAACTAGTTTTACCTCTAATAGTAAATGTATATGGAAATGATCATTTCTCGTTCTCACGACATAGGTACCAGCTACAAGCCCAGACATCCGTTTCGCCCACATTTCTTATGCGGCAGGAGGCAGTAATGCGTTATTCAGCTACTCAGTGTATACTAGAGTATTCTACATGCGGATCCTCTGTTTATCCATTAGGATCGTCCATGCTGATTCTGTTTTTTTGTTATGCAAAGAATAAACGAAAAAATTTATTCTGCAGTTGCTAAATACATTGAATGGATGCAGGTGATCTGGAAATTATATCGTGTTCTAAGACCGAAAATTTCAATGAAAATCTGTATCGAAGCCATTCAAAAACTTAGAATTACTTGTTATATAAATGGTGCATGGAAAAGATGTTATTTTGTACTCCCAACATAAGTACCAGCTAGAAGCTCAGACATCTGCTTTTCCCACGTTTTTGATGCGGCAGTATGCGGCAATACGTTAACCGGCTCCTCAGTGTATCCTCCAGTATCCTCTATGCGGATTCTGTTTTTTGTTGTCCAAATAATTATCATCATGTGGTGAGACCCGAACTTTTAAAGAAAATCTTAATCGATGTCATTCTTAAACTGTGAATTAACCAAGTTATGCCTTTTCTTTAAATAACTTGTATTACGGGTACTATGAATTATATATGGCAAACATCGTATTTTGTACTCGTGCCAAAGGTATCAGCTAACATCCCAGGCATGTGTTTATCCTATGTTTCTGATGTTTCAGGACGCAGCAATTTTCGGTTAGGCTGCTCAATATGTCCTCCAGCATCCTCTATGTGGATTGTGTTTTTTGGTTTTAAGAGAATTACTGGAGGAATAATTTATGAAATTATGAACTGCAGGACGTGGATTCAGGTGTTTTGATCATGACTGATTTTTGCCAACCCCGAAATGTTAATGAACTTCTGTATCGAATTCAATCAAAAATTGGGAATTTACCACGAAATATATATTTTTTTAGCATCTAGTACTACATGTAATATGAAATTTATATGGAATAGAATATTCCATACTCCCGACATAGGTTTAATGAAAAAGCCAAGTGATCCGTTTCGCCCACGTTTCTGTGGCTGCTGGATGCAGCAATGTGTGGTTCGGCTGCTCAATGTGTCCTCAATCATCCTCTTTGCGGATTGTGATTTTTTGTATCAAGAGAATTATCGGAGAAATAATTTCTTAAATTATGAAGGCTAGACTGTGGAGTCCGGGGATCAGTACATAACTTATCGTAGTCAGACCCGAAATTTTAATGAACGCCTGGATCGAAGACAATCAAACACTGTGAATAAACCACGTAATGCCCATTCTATAAATAACAATTATAACATTGAGTACCAGATGTATATGCAAAAGAGCGTATTTCGTACTCCCGATATAGGTACAATCTTAAAAGCGCAGAGACTTTCTACGCCCACGTTTCTGCCACTTCAGGACGCAAAAACGAGAGATTCGGCCCCTCAATGCGTTATCAGCATTTTCTATGCGGATAATGGTGTGTGGAATGCAGATAATTATCGGATAAATAATTAATTAAATGATTATGGTCATTAAAATGACTTAAGTTATTTGGATATGGCTTTTTAACGTCAGAACCGATAATTCTATGAACATATGGAACGAATTCAATCAACATCTTTGAGATAATTACGGAATGCCAATTCTACAAAAAATAGTTCCACAAGTTTTGGGAAATGTATATGGCAAAGATGGTTTACCGTACTCCCGACACAGGTACAAGCGAAAAGTTCAGACATATGCTACACCCAGGTTTCTGCTGATGCAGGATCCAGTAACGAGAGGTGTAGCTCCTCAATGTGTCCTTAGCATTATATATGTGGATTCTGTAATTGGAGTCCAGAAAATTATTGGTGATATAATTCCTAAAATTGTTTTTGTGCAGGATATTTAATCAGTGTATCAGGACATTTTTAGGATCAGATCTGAAATTTAAATAAAGATCTGGGTAGAATTCAATCAATCACTTTGATATAACCACGAAATACTATTTTTTCATACAAGTCGCTTTTCAATGTGCATGAAAATATTTATGCCAGAGATGGCATACCGTTCTCCCGATGTGTGTTCAAGCTAAAAGTCCAGACATTTGTTTTACACGTGGTTCTGGACTATAGGACGCAGCAACGAGTTTTTCGGCTCCTCTATCCATCATCAGCATTCTATATGCGGATTCTGTTATTTGTTGTCAGAAGAATTATTGAAGCAGTAATTTCTGCAAATATTGATTGCAGGACATGAAGTCAGGTTTTTCGGATATTGCTTTAAGCGTCAGTCCCGAAATTTCATTGAACATCTGGGTCGAAGACAATCAAACACTTTGATATAACCACATAATACCATTAAACAAATAAGTAGTTCTACAAGTTTTATGAAATTTATATGGCCAAAATGATATGCCATACTCCCAACACACAATTTTTTGACCCACGTTTCTGCAACATCAGTATGCAGCAACGATTGATGCGGTTCCTCAATACGTCACCCAGTATTCGACATGCAGATTATGTTTTTGGAGTCCAGAGAATTACTAGGGGCAATAATTTCTGCAAATATCTATTGCAGGACATGGATTCAGGTTATCCTGATATTGCGTTTTAGCGTCAAAACCGAAATTTCAATGAACATTTGGGTCAAAGACAATCAAGCAAATTGAGATAACCACTTAATACCATTCTTTAAAAAAGTAGTTCTATAAGCTGTATGAAATGTAAATGGCAAAGATGGTATACCACAATCCCGACATACGTACTAGCCTAAAGGCCAGAAAATTGTTCACCAGCGTATCCGCCGCTGCATGAGCCAGCAACGAGGGGTTTTTTTCCTCAATACAGCAATCAGAATTTTAAATGATGATTCTGTTATTTGGTGTCAAGAGAATTATCACAGATATAATTCCTTTAATTATTTTCCAGTGGAACTTGAGTCAGCTTATCCAAACATGCCCGCAATAACGATGAAAATATGGTATGAAGACAAAGAAACACTGTGAAATAACCAAGTGATGCCAATTCTAATGCCAATTCCAATAACCACGTAATGCCAATTCTAAATTCACACTTAAAGTAGTGTGAAAGTGTACCATACTCATGACATAGGTCCTAGCTGAAAGACCAAACACTGGTTCTATCAAAGTTTACGTTACTGCAAGAGGCAGCAACGAAGGATTTGTCTCCTCAATGGGTCATTCAGCATTCTTTATGCAGATTCCGGTATTTGGAGTCATGAGAATTTTCGGAGGTTTAATTTTGAAAATTATTAATTGTAGGATACTGAGTTCGTTAATCCAACCAGGACGTTGTCGTGACAGTCCCAAAATTTCAATAAAAAAACTGGATGGAATGCAAAGAAACCCTTTGGAATAACCACGTAATGTCAATACTTAAAACAACTAATACTACAATTATTATAAAATGCATAGGGCAAAGATGGCATATCATAATCCAGACATTGGCATGAGCTAAAAGACCAGACGTCGGTTTCACATACGTTTTTGCTGCTGAAGGAGGCAGCAAGGAGTGATTCGTCTCCTCAATGGCGCAACCAGCATTCTTTATGCGGATTTTGGTATATGGAGTCAAGAGAATTTTTGGAGATCCTATTTGAGATATTATTAAATGTAGGACATGGAGTCAGCTTAATCGACCAGCAAGTATGGGGCAGACCGAAATTTCATTAAACATCTGGGTCGAAGACAAAGAAACCCTATGAAATAACCACAAAATGCCAATTCTAAAAAACTGATGTACTAAAAGGAGCGTGAGATGAATGTGGCCAAGATGGTATACCGTACTCCCGACAGATGTACTTGATAAAAGCCCAGACATTATTTTTTACATACGTTTCTGCTGCCGAAGGAGGAACCAACGAGGAATTCTGCTCCTAAATGTGTCAACCAGCCTTCTTTAGGTGGAATTTGGTAAATGGAGTCAAGAGAATATTCGGCGATTATTTTTTAGAAATTATGAGCTGTACGACACGGATTCAGGTTATCCGACAAGCACGTTTGGGGGCAGACTATAAAATTTCAATAAAAAATCAGTCAAATGCAAAAATCCCTTTAGAATAACCACGCTATGTCAATTTTAAAAATACATGTACTTAAACCCGTATGAACTGTATATGGCATTATATTATACAGTACTCACGACATAGATACAAGCTGAAAGACCAGACGCTGGTTCCTTTTCGAATTTCCGTTGCTGCAGGAGAGGCAAAGATGGCATACCTAAATCCCAACATAGGCACTAGCTCAAAGACCAGATATTGGTTTCACATACTTTTCTGCTGCTGAAGGAGGCAGCAAGGAATGATTCCTCTCCTCAATGGGTCATCCAGCATTCCATATGCGGATTCTCGTATGTGGGGTCAAGATAATTTTCAGATATTCCATTTTGGATAAAAAAATTTACTGTACTTCACGGTGTCACGTTAATTGACCATGACGTTGTACGGTCAGACCCGAAATTTTAATAAAAACTTGGTCGAATGATAAGAAACCCTGTGGAATAACCACATAATGCCAATTGTTAGAACAAATGGTACTTAAAGTCTTATGAAATGTTTATGGCAAAGATGGCTTTCCGTACTCTTCACATACGTACTAAATGAAAGTAGAGATGCGTGTTTCACCCACTTTTCTTCCATTGATGGACGCGGAAACGTGGGGTTCGTCTCCTCAATGCGACTATTAGCATTCTTTATGTGAATTCTGCTTCACCTGTCTCCCTTTTGTGCTCTTTGTTATACCAGAAATTGGTAGGGATGTTTTTTTGTGGCTGCCTATACTTGACATGGGTCAACGAACCGCCCACAATACCTGTGGATTTTGCTAACTTCCGGAGAATTTAGGTGTATGATTAAGCTGTGTTTGCGGATTAAGTTTACGGTTAGATTTTCGTGTGAAGTACAGGTCAAAAGTCGGTGTTGGAATCATGGTTAGGTTAAGAGTTAATGTTTATATCTTGTTAACTGTAAGTTTATTATTAGCGTTAAGACGCGACTATATTTACGCTTTCTTAAATTTTTCTATACGGTCACCTTTTTAAGCGGGTGGAGTGATTCCTATTCCCGTGTCCTGTTAAGTGGCATTCCTACCCACAAATTATTTCCCCGATTATTATCTGCACTTCATTTACCAGAAAGCGCAAAGAGAACGCTGGGGGTCCCATTGAGGTACCGAAACTCTCGTTGCAGCAGCAGAAACATCGTCAAATAACGTGTTTCTGTTTTAAGCTAGTACCTGTGTGGGGAGTAAGGTGCACCATCTTTGCCATATACATTTCGTACTACTTGTAGTACTACTTGTTTGAAGAATGGGCATGAAGGGGTTATTCCGCAGTCTTTGATTGACTTCGACCCAGATGTTCATTGAAATTTTGGGTCTGACCCTAAAAAGTCATGTCCGGATCACGCGGCTCCATTTTCTGCGCTTCATAATTTCAGAAATTATTTCTACTTTATATATATATATATATATATATATATATATATGATAGTGTGTGGCTCACCGATCTGCTTAAGGAACATTTATGTTCTGTTGTGCCCTGGTACTCAGACTAGAGTACTCACAGGCAGTCGCATAGCGACGTGTAGCATATGTTGATAATGTGGAACCGACGAAGACAAGGGAGACCGGAATGGCCATTTCTGGCTTATTAGCCGTCATCGCCAGTATACCAATCCCAAGTGTGGAACACCTGGGATTCGAACCCGCGACCTTTGGTATTTGAGTCGAACGCTCCACCACTGAGCCACGGGCTCGTTGCTTTGTCGGTTGCGATCAGGAATATGATGATAGTGTGTGGCTCACCGATCTGCTTAAGGAACATTTATGTTCCGTTGTGCCCTGGAACTCAGACTAGAGTACTCACAGGCAGTCGCATAGCGACGTGTAGCATATGTTGATAATGTGGAACCGACAAAGACAAGGGAGACTGAAATGGCCACTTCTGTCTTATTAGCCGTCATCAGCCAGTCATACCCAATCCCAAGTGTGGAACACCTGGGATTCCACACTGTGTTCCACACTTGTCTTTGTCCCTTGTCTTTGTCGGTTCCACATTATCAACATATGCTACACGTTGCTATGCGACTGCCTGTGAGTACTCTAGTCTGAGTTCCAGGGCACAACGGAACATAAATGTTCCTTAAGCAGATCGGTGAGCCACACACTATCATCATATTCCCGATCGCAACCGACAAAGCAACGAGCCCGTGGCTCAATGGTAGAGCGTTCGACTCGAATACCAAAGGTCGCGGGTTCTGAATCCCAGGTGTTCCACACTTGGGATTGGGTATGACTGGCTGATGACGGCTAATAAGCCAGAAATGGCCATTCCGTCTCCCTTGTCTTTGTCGGTTCCACATTATCAACATATGCTACACGTCGCTATGCGACTGCCTGTGAGTACTATAGTCTGAGTTCCAGGGCACAACGGAACATAAATGTTCCTTAAACAGATCGGTGAGCCACACACTATCATCATATTCCCGATCGCAACCGACAAAGCAACGAGCCCGTGGCTCAGTGGTAGAGCGTTCGACTCAAATACCAAAGGTCGCGGGTTCGAATCCCAGGTGTTCCACACTTGGGATTGGGTATGACTGGCTGATGACGGCTAATAAGCCAGAAATTGCCATTCCGGTCTCCCTTGTCTTTGTCGGTTCCACATTATCAACATTATCAACGACATACACGTCGCTATGCGACTGCCCTGTGAGTACTCAGTCTGAGTTCCAGGGCACAACGGAACATAAATGTTCCTTAAGTAGATCGGTGAGCCACACACTATCATCATATTCCCGATCGCAACCGACAAAGCAACGAGCCCGTGGCTCAACGGTAGAGCGTTCGACTCAAATACCAAAGGTCGCGGGCTTAAATCCCAGGTGTTCCACACATGGGATTGGGTATGACTGGCTGATGACGGCTAATAAGCCAGAAATGGCCATTCCGGTCTCCCTTGTCTTTGTCGGTTCCACATTATCATATATATATATATATATATATATATACATATATGTTGATAGTGTGTGGCTTACCGAACTGCTTAAAGAACATTTATGTTCCGTCGTGCCCTGGAAGTCAGACTAGAGGCCTCACAGGCGGCCGCATAGCGACGTGTAGCAAATGTTGATAATGTGGAACCGACAAAGACAAGGGAGACTGGAATGGCCATTTCTGGCTTATTAGCCGTCATCTGTCAGTCATACCCAATCCCAAGTGTGAAACATTTGGAATTCTAACCCGCGACCTTTGTTAATTGAGTCAAACGCTCTGCCATTGAGCCACGGGCTCGTTGCATTGTCGGTTGCGATCGAGATTATGATGATTGTATGCAGCTCACCGATCTGCTTAAGGAACATTTATGTTCCGTTGTGCCCTGGAACTAAGACCAGAGCCCTTACAGGCGGTCGCATAGCGACGTGTAGCAAATGTTGATAATGGGGAACCGACAAAGACAAGGGAGACCTGAATGGCCATTTCTGGCTTATTAGCCGTCATCAGCCAGTCATACCCAATCCCAAGTTTGTAACAACTGGGATTTGAACCCACGACCTTTGGTAATTGAGTCAAACGCTCTACCATTGAGCCACGGCCTCTGTTGCTTTGTGTGGGTGTTCCCGGTTGAAAAGCATATAACGAGCTGGCGGCAAACTCTGTATATATAAAATGTTAATTTTTTAAGAATGTATGCTTAAGCTAGTCAAGAATGTCATTAATAGCTGACAAGTAAACTAGTCATAATCGTTCCATTAGATCTTTTGTTTGGCACTGCTAGTCTTAGTTTGTGTATCTTTTTCCTTTGTCGTTTTTTCAGTGGATACATACGAAAAAGTATATTTGTCTTAATGTCACTGCGAAGAATTAATGTTTTTAGCGTCTTTAAGTGATACAATTGACCATTTTAAAGGGGAAATTCACCCACCAAATGTTAAAACAACAAAACGATGTGTCACTTTGCGTTTTAATTATTTCGGTCAGAAGCAGGAATGAACACTAAGAGTGACATACTGAAACTGCACAATGAAAATAACACTCAAACTTGGATTAAATCTATCGTAAGAAGGCTTATCAGGCTTGATCCGTAATGTGATATGAATTTTTGGAGTGAGATCATTCAGCTACAACGGAATAACCGTGTAATATTTAAGATCTGCATACACACAATCAGGAGCATAAAAATATGTTTTCACCTCACATTTTGACAGCACCCATAGTGGCTTATAGCCCATACACGCGTGATTCGCCGATCTTTTAGAGCTACAGGACACAGCTGCGATATTTTCAGCTCGTCAGTATGTCGCAGCGTGTATCGTGCGTTTTCTTGTATAAAGACTCCAATGCCCATGTGGTCAAGATCAGCTCATATGAGTTACTTAACGTTTCCTCATCAATTTCCTCGAAAATTAACAAAAGAGCATGAAAACTGTAGTTCATATACCAGAAAATATACGGAGGACAGTGGCGCTCCCGCTGATGAGCGGAATTCCTCGCAGCTGTGTCGTTCAGCTGTGCAAGATTGGCGAAACTCACAAAATTTTGCTGTCAGTCTGGGGAAGAATAAAGTCTTGATAGGCTAATTAATCACCCTTGTGCTTGATTGCCAGATGTCTGTCAGATCGTGTATTGGCTTGACCGGGAACATTCACATGGTCTTTGCCCACTGCAAGGTGCCAACTTGGGGCGCTGGGTATCTCTGAGATACAGGTTCAGTTTGCGGCTATTTATTAGATCCTGCAGATGGCAACTTAAAGAGGGGGAGGGTCCTTTTGTTACAACAAACGCATACTATATCTTCTAACCAGTCGGCCACAAGTATCAAGGGGATTGAAAAGTCATGTTGCGTCTAGAAATTTCTTTCGTTCATGCATTCGTTCACCAGGCATTGGATGGCTCTTCATGACAGCGTTGAGCGTCCTTTTTGTGCATTCGTAGTTTTAAGGATGACGTGAAGTTGTAGCTTAACAACTTTTATTGTCAAAGACAATGTTGTATTGTTACGGCTCTGGGATATAAAGTTCGACTTTCGATCAACATGTCACGGGTCCGAGCCCCAGGTGGTCACAACTGGGGAGTTAGATATGACAGGCTGAAGATGGCAAATGAGCCAGAAATGGCCATTTCAGTGTCCCTCGTCTTTGTCGGCAATGGTAATCTCTATATGATACTCGCCACTGTGCAGCTGCTGGCGGAGTTCTAGAGTGAGCCTCAAGGCAGAACGGGACGAGGGAATTCCGTTAACGATCGGTGAGCATTCATCGACAATTACGAACAGAGTTGCATTCAGGAGAAGGCTACGTATCAATATTGGCTGCTTATCAATAATTGTGTTGAATATCGCTTTTTTTCAGTTTTTTACTTTGTACAGTTTCAAATTAAAGCAATTTTAAAATGAGCTTTATTGTCTGCCTCGGATCGCTGTGCTCAGTTGAATTACGCAATTCTGTTAGTCAAACTTCATGTTAATGTTCGGAAAAAATACTTACATATGCTTTGGATAACAAACCCACAATGGCAGCTGACTTTATCGAAACCAATTATCACGTGCATGGAAAGATGAAGTTCACTGCTAAGTGAACCCCTGGCAGGGGGGTTTATATGCTTTTAAGTTTTCAAGTACCTTTTGATGCAGTGCAATAACAATTTAGATTTTCAACGTAGTCTTCAAATTTTCCCCATTTCTTTTATCAACTCTCTCACAGGTTTCGCAGTTAACTCCTGCCGAATGGCAGATTGAAAGAAGGCGACAACAAATCATACCAGACGTACACTGGATTATTGCGTTTCGATAGAAAGATCAAAGCAAACCCTCACAGGGCCATTATTCGAATGACCACCATATCTGTTTCGCATTAACTCTATTTGTCCTTAGTCTTTGATCAAGTGGACAGCTTCCATCCTTCTGACGTTATTTTTCCCCTCAATATCCCAAATGACGAGCTCATCTTCAATAATCAATCTAGGCAATGCATTTGCATTTTGATTAATTTTTTTGCATTGTGCTTCTCATTACCAATGCCTGCGACGAAATTTCGATATTTTGAATGGCAGGAACAAAAACATCATTCACAACCAAGTCCTTAAATCACATTTCCTGGTAGGGCATCAAATCGCTCCTTAAAGAACAGGTAAGCTCTCATTGCAAAATAAATATTTGCTAAGCCACCTCATCACTTCAAATTTTATATTCATAACATTTTCACTTCCCATCGACAGATTTTCTCCATTATTGACTTCCTGCCTTTTCCGTTTCCAAGCAGACGCACTAAATCGTAGCTTATAAAATAAGGATCTGTTTTTTTAAAAAATAAGGTTTGGTTAACGTTAAGAGAATCGATTGGGCTTCAGTACTAGTCGGTCATTATGGAGGACATTTTACTGCTTAGTTGTTGATGGCAAAAACCAACCATGTTCAATATTGGTTTTATTATGTTTTTTATTAAAATTAATAACTGCGCAGTCCTGCAAACATTTGTTTATGTACATAGTGTGTGTTTCAGATACGTCATCTATTCTCTTTTATTCTTTTAGCCCTTCACTCTACTTTGCATGTTCGAGGGTAAGTAAAGCGGATTCAAATCAGATGAACCTGTCAACTCTTTGCGGGCGTGCAGTCAACACACAGATTTTCGTTTTCTCTCAACAAATCAACCACTCGTCTAGCAGCAGCTGTCTTGTTTGAAAGTTTTACGTCCTTCAACCTGTCATACTAGCAAAACAACCATAGAGGCTGTGGCGCGCATCCCAACCGTCTCCCCTCCGCTACGCTCGCCACAAGTGGGATGAAAGGTAGAAAAAAAGACCTGCCAGACGTTCCTAACAACAGAACACTTTTGCAGCCACCACCGCCACCACCGCAGACTCACGTACCCTGAAAAGCACAGAGCAAATAAGTATTTTATTCTACCTGAGGAGTCCTGAGTAGTTCACTAGTCTCATTCAATTGAATAAAAATTATTAATTTCTAATCGATTGCGTTTTAATCGCTTAACTTATTTAAGGAATTAATAGTCCCCAAGTTACCGTATGAATAATTTTTCTGTACCTTGCTCATGGTGGCAGACTGTATTATGAGAATTTTCTAAACATTTGTTCCCTGAATGTTCCCATTTTTGGCTTGATTAATATCGCTTGCACTTTAATTGAGTTTATTTAACATTCTACAGTGACAACTGGGTTTTTGAAAACAGTAATCGCTAATAAAATACCGGAATAAACTAAAAACATTTTAAACTATTTCCTGCTAGTCGATGCAAACTGCTAGCAATGAACCCCTGGTAAACGACTGATCTGCGGACGATATCATTCATACACCGCATGTGCGGTGAAGAACATTTGCGTAACTGCAAAATGGAAGCAAAAAATGTCAAATCCTTCAAAATATGTCGAAATATGGATAGACAGACGCATAGTTTATTTTGTTCCCTATGCATTCGCATTGAAAAATATTCTTTCTTTACTGCACTTATTCAGACCTTTTAAAGCGTCTTCACTTCTAGGATTTGCATAGCAATAATCGAATTCTATGCATTAAGCTTAGGTTGTATGAAGTGTTATAAATGTTTGAACAAAGAGTTACAAGACATTTATTTAGTGACAAATAAAATCTCAAAAATGGCATACGTTGTATGCAAAAAATATTGCTAAAATTCGCTCTACAAAGGATTGGAGTCGCTTAATTTCAATTTGCCCTCAAAAATAGGCTGCTTTTGGGTAAATATTTTTTTATATTCGTGACTTTTGTGGAATTTCGCGTATATAACATATATTTTAATTGAATGGAAAATATTTATTTTGTTTTTTACACTAACTTATAACTTCAACAGTGTTGTGGACAGCACCGCAAAAGGTATCGCCGTATAACTTGCCCTAGGCTGTCGCTTCTGTTTACGCGACGCTGGAGAGCCTATTTACTTATTCATTTAATAGTCAAAGGCCCTTTTAGTTTTCACATATAGGACACCGTGAAATGTGGATGTTTTTGCATTTCAGGAAGTCAGACAAAACGTTACACGTCGCTCATAGATCAATATATACTGAGTGGGTTGCAAACAACTGCATAAACCACAGTTCTCAAATACAGTTGCACAAAAAGCGCAAAGTAAAGATGAAAATAAAAGCTGTCATTTCGAAGCTGAGGACTGAGTATTCAATTGAAGTTGGGGGATAACCATTTAGTTCTATCGGCGTATCAAATAATTTTAGAAAGTGAGTTACTGATGGAGAGCAATTTTCGACTAAACAGTCAAGTCCGTCTAAAATCATGTCCATGTACAAGAAACAGCATTTTTTATGAGCTGACCACCAAGCATCCATCAGAACACTGAGGAACATCGAAGTAGGAGGCGTGTTTTAATAAGGCAGATATAAAAGCCCAAAATCTTCCATAAATCTGATGAAAATTAATATCAGCTGCGAATATTACACGAATGTCAATTACCATGTAGGATCGATAGGGTTATTCATCCACGTTGAAAACGAGAAAAGATCATAAATCCTCCTCAGAGATGCTCACTGCTACTCATTTCTTTCTTGACTTAAAATATGAACAAGTTTCTCAATTGTTCAAACATGGGACTAGTTTCAAGCGTCTTCGTCCCACGTTCTGCTTGTATCCTTGGCACTCATTGCTTTGAGCCGCAGACCCATGCACAATAATGCCGAACAGACAGGGGCTTATAGGCAAGTATTAAAATGACATTCAATGGCCTCAAACTCTCGCCTCTTTTCGGACTCCATACGTGCCAAGGCATCTTTTGGTATAGGCATATTTTCCCATATAGTCCTTAAAGTCAGGGGTGAAAAGAAATACAGGACGGTGAACGTCTTATGAAACCCTTTAAACTTCTTCCACGAAACATCTTTAAAGATGCTGGCAAACCATACATGACTGGCATCTAGGACTTAAATAAAGTTTTATATCTCACTTAATTACAATGTTGTTTTATTCAGTAAGAGTCATTTGTTAAAAAAAATTGGAATTTTGGATGGTTTCGTCAAAAACCACTTAACGAGAGTGAAGTAATTTATCAGCAGTGTTTCATGACTTTTGTAAAGGCCAACAATCGTTTATAGGACAACCACTAATGGGACATAAATCCTCACTCAGGTCGCTTGATAATTCATTATGAAAATTGGCGACCTCGTCATGCTGAAAGTGTAGTACATTTCCTGTCCTTCTATAAAACGGACAAATTGAAGGTCAGTTCATGTTATATAAGATTGGGCGCAGTGACTAGTTTGTTGCTGCTAGTCACCAAATTCATACAAATCAGGCCAAAGTTGATGGTCTTTGTTGTTACAATTAATGTGCTGCTTCCTATCGTGCGGTATTTTGGGGCCTTGGCATCGCGATGGATATCAAATTGTTTTACAAGACCCTAGACTTAACGTTTCAACCTTCAAAATGTGTCCTAATTTACACTGCGAGCCATTGGCTTACCTTATTCAGGATTTGCTGTTTGCCAAATGTAGGCCTTATGCATTGAGATGCTTCAAAGGATTTCTTCTCATCCTTTTAGGCCAAAAGAAATTTTGAGATTACTAGTTTCATTCGTTCTTCACGATTAGAATCTTTTCATGTGTCTCGTAAACAACAAATTTTCTTTCACCTGCCCTATCTGCAGCCTCAGTGACTTCCAGATGAAAGAATTGCTTCGATGGTCACACACACGTCGCTGCAACGGAACTCTATCGGCTCCGGTATGGAATAGAAGCTGAGCGCTGTCCGCGAAGTTCAAGTTTTAGTCAGTTTACTTCAGCATCTATAAAACTAGAGGTTAAAGTTTTTAAAATCTTTTTTTGACTTTGGTAAACTCTCGTCGTACATGAGACTTATTGGAATGGCGAACCTGCAACGCTTCAATTCCGTTTTGGGAATAAAACATCACTAAAAAAATAATTTATTGCAATGGGCTGCTCAAGATGTGGCTGATGTTAAAGAGAGGACTGCAATACACTTGCCGAGTCTCAGGCACTATGAAATGCTGCTTCGCAAGAAAGAGTGTCTATTTACCCCTTTAAGTCGATCCTTTATGAGCGCTCATATGTTGCTGATAGAAGCGAACAGGCAAGTTCCAGGAAGAAGAAGAAACAATCCCTGGAATATGGTGTTTATTAGTCTGACGTTTTAGATTCTCACTCGGACCCCTCATCAGATACAGGTACAGAAAAGGGTACCTGTTACACAGTTGCGCTGTATTTATAGGGCATGGTTGCCGAGCCATCACAGAGCTAATATCGTCGGCAGTCCTCAATTTCATCGCTGAGCGTCGTAAACTAATGAGATAATTTCTGTTTGATCCGTACTCGAGTCGTTAATGTTCGAGATTTGAGCACCATTGTCGATTCCGGACATGACAATGACTCGTCAATTCGGCTCGCTCTAACTGGGACTGTTTGTCATGCACATCTTTACGGAGTGGCTAACAATGTTTGCCCAAGTAAAATCTCAACGCACAATTCGGAGCCACGAGGTCATCGCGCTTATTAATTGACTGCGGGCCAGAGAACCAGGCCTCATAAAACTTGGTGTGGTTGGGTCCCATCACCGGGGATGAAAATCACGTGAGCCGTGAACTACCGCAGTTATGGTTCTCTGGCCCGCCCGATTTGTATTAAGTCAATAAGTCTGCGGGCAAAGGGAACGAGGATCCACTGCGTATCAGGCCTTCCGTTAACCAAACTACCATTTGTAAGCAAGAGGACAAGTATCGTTCAAAATGTCATATTCGGCTCCACTATGAGAACAAGAGTCCAATCTCTCATAAGAGGATAACCATTACCAATCTGTTACCTTGCAGAAGAACACATTGCTTGCAGAAAAAATAAACCGAGTTGAGATAACTTACTTGCCTGAATTATTTTTCCAAAATGGTTACCCAAAAGATTTGCACGTCCGATGAAAAATAACTTGATAGTTTTAATCAGGGGTCTAAAACAAAAATGCAAAAGGAATCCTTCCTTATACGAGGAACATGTCCGAACTCGTTGAAAGACATTTGCCGAAATACACAGTTAAATTGGCGCAAGACTCAAAGACTGCTTTACGCACTCAGATTATACACCTTAAATCTCGTTAAAAAAAAAGAACCCGTCTGCAAGTTTCAGTGCGATTATTCTGATGATGTTTATTGTTGCAGAAAGGGAAATCTGAATTTACAAGCATACACGAACATCATGCAGTAGTGAAAGGGCGCGACCAAGTGGTCACACAATCTTTGATACACGACACAGCTTTGCTCGGAACAAAAGGTGCATCGTCGGAGTCTGTCCCTCCAAATAAAGGCTGAAAGTTATTTGCGGCCAGGCTCTCCATCAGCCCATTGAGTATGATTCTGTGTACCAAAACCACAGGAACTAATGTAAGGGATGAGAACCAATCGCTGGCAACACGCTGGAAACTGGTTGACACGAACAAGAAATGAGTATCGATTGGTAAGCAAGTTTCAAATTTTAGCTGTTTATGAACATTTAGCCTAATGAGGACCTGGGGAAACCGCGTCGAAAATTTATCGATGAAGTTTGTTATTTTTTCTAAAGAACTTATTGGCCTTCTAATTATATTTTTTGAGGCCTGCCTTCCAAAATATTATGAAAACATTATGAGATTTTAACATCCTTATAGTCATCACACTGCATCATTTTGCCTCACCTGCATTATGCGTGGTCTTCTTCCTACCCGAATATTTAGATGCGTGGGTGGGGCAACGGTCTTTTCAAATATTTGGGTGTTTTATTGTCAATGCATGGCAAAACATTTCATATCCTACCTAATGGCTCTAACTTGACGGTTTTCTCCTTCTCAGGTAAGGTTGAGTTCATCCCGCAATATGTTTTTGCGAGCAGAATATCCTGTACATGTGGGAAAAGTAAAAAAGACTTCTTCTATCTCTAGATTAAAAAACTTTGTCCAGTATTGGTGATACAAGTGAAAATTAAGTGTCCACTATATCCCTTTTGGGTACTCTAAGCCGGTTTTTTCTAGGAAGAGAGAATTTTAATGTCTTATTTGCTGTTAGGCCCAATGCTCGTGAGGCGTTTGTTATGTATTGCCTTTATTTGGCTTTTTAATTTAAATCAGCAAACTTTACACAAGCGATAATAAGCGTAGATTTGGTCATAGACGTGATCGCATGAAACATTTATCATCTACGTAGAGAACGAAACGTCACGATTTACTGTTCACTTGAGACCTGACCACCCGTGTGCTGTGTTCCGAAATCAGTCCATAGATTACTTAAACCGTGGAAATCATTTCACCTGAAACATTAACTTCACTTTCACACGTTAACGACGCTCATTTGCGGAACACGAATAGTTTCTGAATTTTAGATTTTAGACTAACCTTCTGCTGAGGCCAAGTAGACGCAAAGAGTGATGCCACAGGCAGATTCGCTGGCCTTGTCGTCTTTTTTTGAATTTTTCAGCTATGTAGAGCTAACAAGGAGTGCAAAAATTATGCTGAGCTATCAGTTGAAAACTCCTGCATTTGTTTTTGACCTCGATCAGCCATCAAGCTAGGGGATAATTTCGGATTTATAATAATACAATGATCAGTCTGCATGAATTCTGTGCCTGGGGCGATTGTAGTTGAACCGAACATGGATGTATCTGTTTATCAGCCAATATAAGAATCAAACGCATCCCATTTCTGTTAAATCAGCCACAGTTTTGTCATTGTGCTATAGGCTTATTGTTTTATCCTCAAGTATCAATGTCACCCGTCAACAAAAATCCTCATTTCGCACGAGTTTTATTGAGCTTATTTCGACCAGATTTCTGTCTTCGTTCACTAGATGACTGACAGTGAGTTCAGATGAGCAGCATAGTTACCTTCTTCAGCCGGATTTTCTCAGATACTGGGATCAGCATGGCCACTATAAAATATCAAAAAAGAAGATTTAAAACAACCGATTAATACAGAAAGGTATAATCAGGCAGAACTGACATTGTATAAAAAACCTGTGTTTTAAACCCATTAGTCAAATATTCGATCTTATCTGGACTAATACGTCACAAATTGGAAGTAAGAATAATTTTCGAGCTTTCAAATTGTTTTGCGAAAAATCCTTACTAGCACACCATTAAAGAGCAGTTGACAAACACAGCCACAACTGGGATATACATACACCAATTTGGGTTAACTGTTTATTAAAAAATTGGTTTTCCATCAAAATCCGTCATATAAATTAAGTAAGCTTCGAAAATATGCAGAACGTTTACAGTACTCACTCAAAAACTCATTGTGGTCCTTCATATACTTTTGACTATTGTTTTAATTATTTCTTATTATCTGTTCTTTTGTTGAAGCTAATAAAACGGTTATATCTGCATAACTTGAAAACGACTATGGTTGTTCTTAGGTGGCGTATTAATAGTATTATAGGTTAGATTTGTCTAGATTTGCCCTGTTTAGTTATCAAATCTTTTTTTGAGTTTTCTTTTAATGCACGGGACTCAAAAAGCTTCAAAAGTCTCTGGATTAATCGATTGCTTTTTACAATTACTCATCAGGATGGATAAAACGCTCCGAAAAAGTTTAAAATTATTGCACGTCAGGGTAGATAGGAGACAAAGACTGGTGAAGCTTAAAGCATCTGGTATTTCGATCGCAAGCTAGATGAGCTAGAATTTTTACAAAAGCTAACATTATGTCGCATAGATTAAGTTATAAGTCATAACGAAAATTCTCATGTACACACTGTAACCGACAGCGTGAGATTTGAATCAAACATACGAAATGCAAAACGTAAAATTCCCTCGGGTGCCACTGTGAAGCTAATGTGGTTGACTGTCGAATGAGTACAAAAAAGATATTTTTAACACAGCTTTTGCAAAATAAACTTGAACGTATTAGAAAATGCTTCGAGAGTACGGTTGAATTAAAACCAAACGCATTTTACCGAAGAAACCTAAAAAGTGATGATCGTTAGCCGCATTGCTGAGAGGTGCACGAAGCCATTCATGCGAATGCCCATTGAAATGGTGTAATGCTTAAGAAGGCGTATGTCATATTTCCTCCGAGATCCCTATGCAAGTTGCAGTCTAGCCCTAACAGATGCATTGTCAAAGAAAACTTTTTCCGTTCGATTAGGATGTACTGCAACTTGATTGCTCCAGTTTCTTGTAATTTCACTTGTGAGGTAGTCCCCCTTGGAGTACCAGGTGACTAGATATCTTGTCGGGGTGCTAATGAGGTTATTATTTAAAAAAAGGTTGTAAGTTGTATTAAAATCAACAAGTCTTTGCTTCCGCGTATCAATTTTATTTAAAATAGGAGGTAGGACCGTGTATGTCATGCAAACTAGTCTGTAGACTCTCTGTGCTCCAGTCGCAATAAATCCAGATTTATAAAAGATAACTTTCAACAAATAGTGTGCATCACTACCCATAACTAAGAAGGCAAAACATGTGATATTCACAACAGCACCACGAGGGCGCACAAACGAAATCCTGATTAAAACTTGGTTCTAGTGCCTAAAGGGAGCATTAATGTGATTAATCAGAGAGATTTTGATGTGTAAACGAAGAGTTTTATTTATACCACGGAGATTAAAGAATTTTCTGACGCCTGACACTTGAATTTTGTGTGAAACGGTCAGTTATCTGGGATTGCGAGGAGGCAATCGACGACTCAAACCAAAGGTGACGTGATGAGGTCCTGTTCTGTAAGTGAAAGACAAATCTTTGCTTTTATTCATCCATCTGTCTGAAAAGCCAGTACGCATACAGGCAGAGGTTATATCGATTCTTACTTTCAATCTTTAGGTGAATATCCAGTAGATATAGTGTCGAAAAATGGAAAACATACTGTAAATCTGCTAGCTGATTAAATGTTAACCAAAAATATAGAATATGTTTGCGTTTCGAAAAGATCAGTCAAAAGCGAATGTATCATTAATTATCGGGCAGCAAATCCCAAGATATGTCAATCACGACCGTAAGCCGACCTTTGAAAGAGCTCCTTATTGGTCACCTGCAGAAGCTAATCTGCAAAAATGACTACTTAATTACTATTAATTTTCCCATAGTTTTTTATGCCCTTCTATTTTTTATTTATTATTAGTTTAATAAAAATGTACAGCGATGTTTTTCTTTTTTATACTCCTTTACCAGAAAATTAGGGCTTGTTAAAATTGTTTGCTCAATAAGATTATATATTATAGTTTAGAAAATTGATTAACTGCCTGAATAGTTTTCATCCCCGCTTTTTGTTCCACTCACATTCCGGGTTTTGAACCTAAAATCTGCATATTTTCCATGTAATTAAGTTATCAATTTCTAAACGCTCGCTAATTTTCGCAATGGTGGGGACCATGTTGCCCTCTGTAAAAGTATTATTTAGGAATCCTAAGATACAATGCTTTGTGAATGGACATTTCGAGGGAACGTATTTTCGATTTGTTTTTGTCCTACAGTTTCACTTTCTGAACAATTAGCAATCTAGTTAGTTAAAAAAATCTTTCTGTTATTCATACTGCACCCACTATTAAACTCATTTAATCTTCAATGTCTAGGATAACATTGAATACTTAATTAGACGCAGGCAACAATCAATCCTAGTAAAATACTGAAGATTATACCCAATTGAGTGTCCTAGCTATTCTTTCTATAGCCAACAAATGGATTTGCTTTTCAGGGAGAAATTTAATCATCAGCTCTATGGTTAGTTTATTTGCCAATTTTAACTTCCGTATTTGCGACTTTTGGGTACGTTTTCGTTTTAAACTTTAAAACTCTGCTCGAAGGAATTATAAATAGTGCGAACGCTATATACTAACATGAATGAACTTTTGTGATGTTCGTATATTTACTAAATAATCTCTCACACATCTCAGTCCCTGTCGATGTTTTATGCAGAGAGGTAATACAACCAATAGACACAGAGACGAAGAGACAGTTTGCTTCAACAGCAGAGAAAATGAATTCAGGCAATTAGTATAAACATCATGTGGGAAATAGTTTGCCGATGTTATAGTAACGTCAACCTTAAGTAATTGCCCTTTAAACTATCTGAAATAATTCTCACATTAGATGATGAAAAAGAATAGATAGAGATTACACGAATGCATTACCTGTGTGTCTAGTTAGAAGTGAAAAAATGCTCATCTTGACTTCTATTCCCGCATACATAATTAACATAAATAACCGGGTAGACGCTGAAGAAGCCGTGCACCACTCCACACAACAGCGAGCTACTCTAAAGGCCTACGCAGTCGAGTGATAGCAACTGCCTAGGCAGTGGCTATTAGGTAAGCGAATCGAGTGCTGTGCTGTCAGAAGGCATTGGAACAGGAGCTCTGTCATCCGTGGCCGACTCCATCGCCCGCCGCCCCACCTCCCCTGATGACAGTTGTGCGCACTCCAGGTGTTTGATCTACAGACAGCTCTCACACCCGACTACCTACCTCTCCGCCTCTTCTCCAGCCTTAATAAAGACAACACGCTGACACCATCCTGCGGGTCGCGAGGGAACAAGGAGTGGGACTAAGTCCACCCACCCCCATCAGGCACCCTATACGCATCGAAGCCCTGTCCACAGCTAATGTATTCATTTTCCGTGCTATTATTGTGGTCTGGCGATGGATTACTGAAAGTACCTGATTGTCAATTAACTTTCTAAGTAGGACAATTTGGCACCATATGGGGTTCAACTTTTATAACTCCATGAATACCAGCTATGCGAGCGTATTTCGATAACAACTTAAAAAATTTCGTGTTAAAACGACCTTTGAAACTGGCACTGCGCCAGTAGTTCCTTTGAAAACCAATCTCAGTGAAAATTTTCGGATAATAACCACTTGCTGATATAACTTTATCTGGATGTCGTAGGGATATAGGGTGTCGCAGGGAGTGTGAATTTCGCTTAAATAAGTATATAAACACAGAAACGTTGTGCTGCAACTACTGCAGTCTTTCATCCGTTATGCATTTGCGCTGGGTGCCTAGACAGAGCCCAGAAGAACGGAAGTGGCATCAGGCGCAGTAGTTGACGATGATAAATGGCATGTTTGTGCGTTTCACATGGACGACAGATCTACCGTCGTAGTCCGTCGATGTCCACCGTATGATTCACAGTAGGGTGGTGCAGGGACGGTGACTTCCGCATGAATTAGTTTTAAGTGATATTAGACTTGTACCGCATCTACCGAACTCTTTCTCCTCTTACCCGCCTGAGCTCAGTATCAAGACAGAGGCAAGAAGACTGGAGATGGGGTGAGCGCAGGTGGTCGGCATGACAGGAGACGCTCCTGACTGTACCTCTACGCCTGAATCATATCCCACGTAGTTAGATTGCCATGTTCGGCATTTGTTATGGGAGCTCACCCGAGAGAAAGCTTGCCGCACCCGGATTTGGCCTTCATGTTGGTCCAGCGTATCTACCACACGGCCCGTTTAAAAGGGCACAGAGGCGCATATTACACTTACACACGCTCACCAATTTCGAGTACAACGGACCGTATTTTCACAAAACAATAAGAGGGTTTCTTGGTTGCCAGTCTTTCAAGCTATTGGTTTTCGTTCACCGGGATAGTTCAAAAGTACACCAAATGGCTTCTAGTGAGGAGTATGCGCTGAATGCCATTGAGAGCGAATCCTGTAAATTTTTCTCACTCTCGCTTTCGGCTCTGATTCACCATCTCACTTTCCGAGCTGATCAGTAAATTAATTAGGGGATTGGGTGCAAATGACTGGTTTAGCATGTGCCTGCGCCTACGCATGTCACCACACCCCTAGTGCGTGGTTGACATTTTTATAGGTGCGTATCCTGAAGAGGCCTTGACGTGCTTTTATTTAGCTGCAGTGTTGGTGCAGGAAATTTCACGCGTGGCACGTTTTAAGGGCAAAGTAAGGAAAGTAAAAAGAACAAGGTTATAACATTTGGGATAAGTGCTCTAAGTAAAAATCGTTCCATGTGAAAGTAAAGCCAGTCGATGGACGCCCTTTCAGATATCGATAAATAAATACAAGTCGTCTTGGAAGATTGTGTTTGTAAGAAAGGCAAACCGTGTTCAAGAGCAACAGCATGCCTTCAGTATGCCTTCCATGGAGCTCATATTCACTGATTGTTTTTTTAAATATTTCATTAGTTTTACCTTCTATGTAGCGTACACAACGACTCACTTACTAAGTATGCTAGGGTAGGTAGGCGCTCACTGATTGGTTGAGGACTCACTCGTACCATTGGGCCTTAGGGCTGACTCAGGAGCCCCACCGAGCAGCCGCAGAGTAACTAGGCATATAGGCAGGATAACCTGACCGACAAAGACAAGGGAGACTGGAATGACCATGGCTGGCTTATTAACGTCATCAGCCAGTCATATCCAACCACAAGTGGTGAACCACCCAAGGCTCCAACCGGTGACCTGTTGATCAGGAGTCGAACACTTTAAACATTGAGCAAATTCGGGCTGGGTATGGCCGGCTGATGATGGCTAATAAGCCAGAAATGGCCATTCGAGTCTCCCTTGTCTTTTTAGGTCTTGTTATTCTGCCTATAGCTCTAGCCGCTGTGTTGCTGCTGGCGGTGTACGTGGGTGAGCTACAAGGCACAACGAGACAAGCGAGTCGTTTAACCGATCGGTGAGCGCCTTTTTACCCTTGTTTATATTCCCGATCGAAACTGGCAAGACAAGGATCCCATGGCTCAATGGTTAGAGCGTTCCAATTCTGATCAACAAATCGCGTGTTTTATCCTCAGGTGGGTCAACACTTAGGCTTGGGTATGGCCGGCTGACAGCGGCTAATAAGCCAGAAATGACCATTCCATTTGCCCTTGTTTTTTTTCCGCCATGTTATTCAACAACATCTGCATCAATTGACTGAATTTTTGCCGTGTGCGCGGTCAGGCAGAGGGTAGTTTTTTGTATCATCTACTCTTGTTTATTAGTTCAGTGTTCGGCCTAATTCAGAGCACGTAACGAATTTTCAACCGTTCAGTCGCCAGAGTGTGCATATTTAATTGGCTACAAACAACGTTCCAGTCATCAAAACAACTTGATTTGCCGCTTAATCTCGTAGTCTGCCAAAAACTTCTTGGATGAGGCTGGCTCGGACATTATTAACGGGGGTGTATTTTTTTGTTCAGTGGAGCGTTATTCATGTTATTCGTTGCTGAAAGTACTAAATTAGCAAAAGATTAACTTTGGCCCGCGCCTATTCGTAGTTCAATATTTATGGAGTATTTCGTAGGGCATAGCTAGAAGAACCTCAAATAATTTGATTTTTTGGGTCTAAATGCAGTTTAAGTATAAAATTGTTTAATTTATTTGCAAAAATCGATAATATATCTCTGTTTCTATAGCATCGAATTGATTAGTTTTCACTTGGTTTACAGTACCTATTGTAGGTATGGTCACGCCTAGTTTAAATTATATATTTTTAAGGGTGATACTATAAGGTGACTTAAAAGTTATGCTAAAGTGTCTTACAGACTTGCTGCCAATGCCAGTACATAAAATTTTAGCTACCTGTGTTGTCTTGTATTTTAAAAGCGTTGCAACTGGATTCACATTCCTACGCCTTCTTTAAGGCAATGTGTGCATGCATATACGCTAATCTTTAATAATTTGGTAGTTTAATACTCTCCTAGTTTATTCGAAAGTCTATATTTGTCGGCTGCTTTTTGGGTTTTTTTCACAAAATTTATTGAATTAGAAGATACTAAGGAGATAAAATTCTTCTAAAGGTTGTCTGTACACCTTGCTAGCAGCTAATAAAACTATGCAGTAAAAACGTTTTCTTTCTATATTCTAAATTTTACTCTCCGCAAACAATAAGTACTGCTGAATAAAGACAAGTCAAGATGCGATGAGAGATTTAATAATGCAGTTAATGCTCATAAATACAAATTACATTTTACCACGTTTCGTGTTTGTTGATTTGGGTTTGGGTGCATTTAACAAGTCAGAAATCCTTGCATCGCTTTGTTCACGCCGGCTTAATAAATAAGTAAGCCAGACATTGAAGCACCAGAATGCTACGTAGCAGTAATCTCAACTGAGAGCTTAGCTGCATTCTAACGAAGCAAAAGGTATATAGGGGCCAATATTTGAAGGAAAGAATGAAACCGTAATTTTCTCGAAAGACCACGGAGAATGTACTGATAGTACAACAGAATAAATCAGGACTGATTCAGTGATAAGACTGGATTGCCCAAGCACTACATGGAGCTTTTTGTGGTAGCGTTTGATTCGGTTATTTTAAAAAGCTACACATCCTTATCGCATACTTAAGAGAAATTCCGTAAACCTCACCAATTGAGTCGAATAATTCTGTGTTGTGTTGTTAAAAACGAAACAGCTTAGGTCACAGACATTGTAAATTAACATTTTATTTCCTGTTGGCGTTTTCTCTCTCCGAAAATACAGTTAATTGATTCAACATTTTTCACGGGTTTTTAATATATTGTCTACCATAGCCAATGTTTTACTTAGCAGTGGAAGTTTAGAAAGGTCTTTTGAAAGCTATCTTCGATTGTTAATGATTTCTTGTAAAGTAACAGCTAAAATATTTCGTCAGCTTCAGGAGAATTGGCCTGAAAACCAATGAACAACGGAACAAAATATACAATTAATTGTTTATACTAGCGTGTCGTCCAACGTGGCTTTCAGCATTTCTGTAACTTAAACAAGGCAATGTAGGAAGAAAATCTTACATATATAGTCAAAATACAAAACCCTTGTTTAAAAAAGTTATTGACTAAAGGCTTATCTAGCCATTCGACTCTACACTAATTTATTCCTGATCCACAAGTCAAGACCAGTGCATTTATACAGCGACTTGAGAGAAACAGATGGTTTTCACTGAACATAGAGGAGCTACAAGTTCAAGATCATTGATTCTGTTAGGCCTTTATCATAAGACATATTGGATGATGATCAAGATTAACTGCATCGTTCGTTTTGTGCTGACGGGAGGCTAAGACCTAGAAAACCCAAAAAACCCTAACCTTCTTGCATGTTTTGTCCATACTGATGCCTAGTGTGTCTATTGCATTGCCAACTAAATAGGTATCAATAAGTCTAACCTTTGAAAGATGGTGGCATGCCTATTGACAGGAGAAAATTCGCCTTCACGTTCACTTATTGCTTCTGCTTTCTTAGTTAAATACTGAAATCTCTAATCGATGTTAAAACAAAGTCGTTGGACGGTTTATATGAGCAAATAACTTAGAAACGATAATCGCTTAAAAACCCAGTGTGAGTCACTCACAAGAAGATGATGACTCTTCACTAATGTACAACTAATGGCCCACGCAGCAAACTCTGAAATGCATCCAGATTGCGGACAGTTTAAATGACCAGCACTCTAAAAATCCTTTCATTTCAGAGGATGAATAGCAAACTGCCTCGTGCGGAGTACGCACCCACCAGGAAGTTTGTGCCATTAAACTTTACTACTTTTCTTCTGTCTCTGGTATTCACACCGCAGTGGTGTTAGAAACTAGTGCACAAATGTCGTTTCAGTTCCTTTGTTTAAAAAGTCAGTTGTCTGATAATAAAAAAAACAGTGGTTTATAAATGTTGAACTCCAAAATTTATTTTTCCTGCATAATACATCACCTAGCAAAAAGTGCAGATAACAGACAGCAGAAGAGATGGCCGACATCCAGATCTCTGTTAACGCTTGAGAGTGGATGGTGAGTCAATTAACTTAGTTGTATGATTTTGGTAATATTTCTCCTGAAGTTGACCTTAAAGAAAGCTTTTTCTACGACCGTACGAACAGCAGTTTATTGCATATATTTTTCGACAAGCATGGTCCTAATGATAAACATGGAGAAAAGAGAAGCAGCTGATAACTGAATTTTATTATTTTACTGATTCTTAAAAATATTTTGCAAAAAAAATAATCAATATCCGATATACGGTGATCTGATGCACAATTGGGCAAATGGGCTGGAAGATGGACGTTATTGTGTTATTGTTTCTTGATAAGGACCAACCATTCAAGCGTTATTTAGAAAACGTCACAGACAATAGCAAGTTTCGGTAGCCCAAGGGAGCTTCATAATCATACACTGTTCAGATGAGAAAAAACCAAAAATCAGCCATTGCATAGATAAATTCCCCGAACTTATGGTGCTGTCAATAAGTCACCAAAAGGACAAATATGGTAATGAAAGAATTGGATAGCAATCACAATTGTGGGTCACTTAAACAAAAATGACATGAAATCAAGAATCGAAGCCAAAACAACATTATAAATGACGGACATGTTTCACCGTGTCTAAGGCCTAAAAAATACCTTAGTTCCAAGTAGTTCTTTTTAGAACCACAAATAATTCCAACCAACTCTGAATTTTTAAGGGTTGGCTCTGAAATTCCGCCCATGGGCCAACACGTATTATTATTTTTCAGACAGTGTATAATATGTACGTAGTGCCCTCCCTTCTTTTATATCTGAAGGTAATTTTAGTCTAGGACATTCGAGCAAAGGCACAGCCCTAAAAGCCAGTTTCTTTCCGGTTTAGCACCGTTACTATTTGTAAACAAAACACTAATGCCCACCGAATAACTTTGTGTTAACGGTCCTTTTCTGACAAAAGAAGGAAGATTATTTGCACACGGAGAAGCGAATATTTTGTGCAAATTTGATGACAGGTCTTTTCAAATTTCCTTGTTAGATTTGTCTCAGATGGAGTGGTCAATTAAGCCCCAAAATAATCTGCCCAAATCTGGTGAAAATATTACAACGGTTCTCTAGCAGAATTCAAACTGTCCAATTTTTGACATATTTTATAATTTTTTTCGAAGGTAATTGTATTTTGAAGTTCAATTTTTTCTTATGTTAACGAGACGTCAGTTTAATCAGGAATTTTTAAGCGTAATATCCTTTTTTGTCTACGTTTTTGGGTCGCTGAATAATTATGAGATATATTTTTAATTCAGATAAAAACCATTTTGATTTGTTTGCTTACTGTATTCACAACGTTTAAACTACATTTTAAACTTCACACGATGCAGACGCCTTCCATAAGCCTTCTGCACTCTCACACATGCAGTTAGAATAAGTCTACTTAAAAAAGAGTATTCAGTATAAGAAAGGTTTTTAAAAAGTAAAAAATTGCCTTTATGTGTGATACTACCATCTAGGACACTCCAGTCAAAGTAAAAATCCTATATTTTATAATTATTTTCGAAGAATCGTTGTAACTTTATCAAGAAACATGTTTCTCCTGAAGAAAAGTAAAAATATATATTTTTAAAAGATCGCTGTTTTGATGGTTCTTCTGGTTTGGAACACCTCTGACTTTTGCATTTTTATTTTAAGAAACATTTAAAAAACATAAAGAGGATCTATACTTGATATTTTGATCCGTTTTCTTCTTTATCGTTCCTTATTGGACAAGTTCGTCTGACGGAGAAAGGCCATCCTAGTAATATTGTTTTCTATTTTTCTTTCATATCATGATCTATTGTTTTATGTTCCATAGCTAACTGCTTTTCTTTTAAATGTGTAAAGCTTCCTTACTTTAAAAAACTGGGCGTGAGAAGGTACCTCTTCAATGGAATCGTGAAAATTCCGGTTTTTTGACTATGAAAACAAGGTCTAAATAAGTCATAAATAATGCTCCTTGAAATAAAGTAGTAATGGGTTTTTAACTATTAACAAAAAATATTTATCACGTGATCCTGTTAATTCTTTCTTAATGAAACACAAAACCATATGCAGCTGCGCATCAGAGGTTGCCGAAATGTATTTTGCAATATGATAATTTTTTGGGTTTCAAATTTTATCAAATAACTTTTTTCAATCAAACTTCAGCATCAAATTCTTGACACTTAGCAGTTAGGACATGGTGAAATAGCAATCACCAGGTGTTTTGCCAAATTTTCTCCTAAAAAGTCATCAAAGGAGAATTTTCCCTAACACGAAACATAAAAAGCATACTATGATTTTCAAATGCACACGCTGTAACGCGTGCAGCTACAACCGCCCGATTTTTGCCGCGTTTATTAAACTCAATGTACCCGGTCAGTTGAACTCCATGTTATATCGCCGGAGAGCACAATTCTTCCTCAACGCTAAGATGGTTCCCAGGTAAACGAAAGCGAGAAATAAAAAAAAACAAGTTTTTGAAATTCTTTGCACAATTTAGATTGAAAACGCTCCAATCGTGTTTATTATTTAGACTAACTCAAAAATATGTAAAGCATTCTTTCGAAGCCATATATGCCTTGTGCTTTTTATACGTTCCTCTGAAACATACGAGAGAAGTAAGTCTAAAACTGCTAATACTTAATATAAGTAAAATAAAGAATTTAAATGTTAATGCTTTCTAGGCTTAATTTACTCGATATTGCCATGTCTTGAGTGAGCTTTTTTACCTAATTTATTGTTATCATTATTCTCTAGACACCTATAAATTTTTTTGTAAATTCTGATTTCAGCCATTCAAAAGCTTTTTACATTTTTCCCATTTTATTTACAATTTATCTTATAAAAATAATTACAGCCTATAAATTGATTGATGAAAACGTATGTATATATCCATTTACAGGGATAAGTGATAAATCTAGAAGGAAAATATTCAGAATTTTCATACAAGATTTAACCGAGATGCAGGATTTACGACAGTATCCTTATCTTTCGGAAATGATATGTCTCGAAATCTCAAAATTTAATCAACATTGTTTGTCAGCTTATCTAAATCAAAGTTGCCATTTTCTGCTTTATCATATTTTTGCTAGTTTGTAATAAGCTCCCTACTGCAGACACTGATTACGATATTTACAAAAGTCTGGGACTATTCCAGGGTGTACATTCTGTGAGAATTTCCCTTTAGAATCGTGCGTAAGGAGAAAAAATACACTGCTGCCAGGTATGACAATCTAATTCGTTATCAAGCTAATATAACTTGAACACACTAATTTTCCTAAGGGGCGGACTTTTAACTCAAAAGCAAAAAACGAAAAACTCTCAGCCTTTTGTGCAAATTTATCTTGAGACGTCCTCGTTTCACTCATGCAAGCAAAGATAAACAGCTTCAAAGCTGGCGCGCTCTAAAATTTTCCTGTATGCGTCTTTTATTACAGTACTTGGTGCTACGCATTACAGTTTTGTAAGCTTGCGGAAGCGCTGACACCATGCATCTTTATCGTATAGGAGCTTTGCTAATATAAATTGTAACAAATCGTTATTTATGAAATACGCCCAGAAACGTTGATTCCATCTGAAGAGCACATGTCTTCAGTTAGAGCTAAGATCGAAAATTACGTTGGAGAAGCAAGCTGTATTGATAAAAGTCACAGTCTCCACCTACCCATTAAGAAACTTCCTACGCCAGTTTTACATTTTATGGTTTTGACGGTTATTTTGTGAGAAATATTGTTACTAAAAAGAACACAGGTGACAAGTAATAACCATTCAGAGATTTTTGCAAAAAGTTTTGTAAATTCTTTACTTTTAAATGGTAACCTGAATTTACATACTTTTTTTCCTGTTCATAAACTTTGTATTCATGGTTGCTGAGGACATTTTCATATGCCATTTAAGTTAAGAAAAATATATATCACTAATTTTAATCTACACAGAAAAGCTGTAATTAACTGTTTGCAAAATCAAAATATGCTATTCGGTAAAGAAAAGCTTCATATACGAGGGAGAAAAATGCAAGTGATTTTAAAGAGGAGCTATTTCATAGAAATCCTTGTCATCTCTGCCTCGCTTACAAACTTTCTCATCGGTTCGTGTATGTGAACCTAAGATGCGATTTTCGTAATTTTTCGCACAAATTTCCACGTCAGCTGTTTTAGTAACCCAATTTTGTGCAGTAGGAAGTTATATTTGTGTAAATTGCACTTACTTGATTTTACACAGCGCTTTCGGGAGTGAGAGATAATCGAATATCCCCTGCATACTTAAGACCACAGTAAAATTTACGATCAAGAACATTATTAATTAGTATTTGTTAAGCAGTGGCCACGAGCACTTGCACTTATGGTTACACAAAATCTAAACACATGACATTCTACGAGTTATTTAAAATATTTCAAATCCTCCAGGTACTCTATATCCTCACTCTAGTTAGAGCTATCCAGCAAAGCCCACTAAAAATTCCGATGACGTTTGGCTATATGGTCCCACATAAATTTTACTTCTTGAAATACCTTTTAATGTCATTTGAGGATGTTTAATTTAAACCCCCTTGCCTTTCGCTCATTTCATCCTCACTCTTTTCTCAAATGTTGCCAGAATGGTAAGTTTTGTGATTATGGTGAGAGTTAGGACTTGGTTTTAGTAAAGTTATAGTTTCAGTCAGGGTTAGATTTAAGATAGGTTTTGGGATAGGCTATTTAAAGTGTGAAGACCAACACTATCACTGATAGAAGTAAACAGGCAAGTTCAAGAAAGCGGTTCTGACGAAGAGGCCATCAATAGAAAAATCTTTTCTTGGTCTGACGTTTTGGATTCAATCTCTAAGCCATCGTCAGAGACAGGTGCAGAAAAGGATTACTGAAACCTTCTATCATTGGTAGTTCTCGTGTTCATCGCGAAGGCTGTGGGTGACTGGCAGTCTTGATAATAAAGGGTCACATTGCCGAGCAATTGTTACTCTAGGGATGAAATACGGCCATTAACGACTTTGGTATGGACCAAATAACAATCATCGTATCAACTACGAAACCAAGCGATGAACACGAAAGCTGCCGATGATAAAAGGCCTGTAATTGCCTGGAAAATACGCCCAATAAATACTGCGCATCTTGTATCCAATAACTCTTTTCCACAACTGTCTCTGATTATGGGTTTGAGAGCGCATATGAAACGACTGGCCAATAAATATCACGATCCTGTTATCATCTCTTCTATTGATCAACTTCATCGTCAGTCGTACTCCTCATCGGATTCGAATGGAACTGCATATTGATCACATTATCTCCTGCAATGTGATTGATCGTCGAGGGCTAGAAATATTTCTCTGGGAGAAATAATCAAGGCCCTAAGGTGTCAGTAACTCTGCCTCTTTTACGCACTGACGTTCTTACGAACTGTAAATTGTAATTTTTTGGTATTGGTTCCCATTTCCAGCGACCTGTTAGTTTAGTTTACTAAAATTAATAAAACTCATATTCATGTCACTCCAGTATTCTCAGCGGGCCCAATTAGGTGATCCTCGCCAAAACTTGAATACCATTTTAATTTAAACTCTTTACATTCAGATTTTACCAAAATATGTAATTGTGGATGCCATTCTACCGATTCCATTTTTGCTGCCCCTTTTGAAATCACTATGGTCGTCAATATTGACCTATATATCGTGATACGACACCATAAAATTTAGGCACCAGCATGACCGTGGATGGTAGGAGAAGATCAATTTTATGTTCAACTTACTATTTAAAAATTCTAGCTCCCTTTCTCAAACACATGTACAAAAATTTAATCTACTTAATCCTGTATCGATTTTGTTTGAACGCAGTTGAGTTTAGAAAATGTGACCAAACAGTAAAAGGCCAGTAAGTTTGACACCTTAGTACATGCTGTTCGTTAAGTTTTCAGTATTCATCCATATATATGCGTGTTCCTGCTTAATCCTGAACTGAAATTTGGATTTTTGTAGGAAATGTATTCGTTCGAAGCAAATAAAAAATCCTAAACTCAATATTCCTACACCTTATTTTTAGCAGCCACCCTGCTTGACCCCACAAACACCACCAGCACCTTTTTTGTACGTTTCTCTTACTTTGAAAGCAAAAATTCTTTGTTCTTATCATGATAAAATTGATTCAAGATTATGACACAGATGAATATTGCTGGCGAAGACAGTGGAGACTCTAGTCTCGAATAGAACAGGGCAACAAGTAGGAAATACATTTACCACCCTTTCCGAGTAAATTGTTAACATAGCACGTTTATCTCTAGTTTAAATACTTCGTGGTCCTTTGCAAAAAGAAGAATTGAGATTGAAAAACTTAGAGATCTGTACTTCCAAACGTTGACGGAAAAAGGACCCAACAGGAAGCTTTGGGGAAATTGGTCGACGAGGCAATTGCATATATTTTTGATTTTGTACACTTAGCACTTTGACGACGATGAGCTTATCAAGCCTTGCTAAACGTCAGCAGTTTAGTTTATCTGCTCCGTTGGGCCCTTCTTCTTCCTCAATGCAGGAACCCATTAGATAATTAAACATAGTTAGCATCGAGGACACCGGTTTCCTGCACTGACACGGTGCCGAAGCTTTCAGGTGAGTTCACCCTAAACGAGGAAATCAAAGCTCGATTAATGACGGTGGCCAATTTTTATCCCCTAATACCCCTCAAAGTTTCCCTAACTTTGTTTCCTCTGTTTTTCATGAGCCAGAAAGCGAACTTTTAAGCATCTTACATGGAGCACCACGTTTTTTCCATTTCCTCTTGCCTCAGATCTGACAACCGCTGCTTTTAGGACTTCCGGTGGAGGCAATCTGCAGTAAGTGAGAGGAATTTCCTGAAAAAGGAAATTTCACCAAGAGAAGTAAATAGAGCAATCGAATGATTTTATTTTTCAGCCTTGTAGTCTGCAGTCTTTTACATAATTAGTTTGCAAAAATTTCCAAATATGCGAATCGCAGCGCTTGCCAGCACCATATGATTATAAATGTTTTGAATCTATGCTTTCTCTGTTTCCAACTCCCCAACACGTCTCTTTTACGGGGGACAACAGGAGTAAGAAGGATGGTCCACAGTATGGTCAGCATGTCTGAATTTGGACCAAACTGTCATGTCTTATGAATGTAGCCTCAATACATTTTGACCGAACTCAAGCGGAAAACTTGTACTGACAGTTTTACTCTGACTAAGGACGATGTAAGTACATTTGTTCTTGGGGGGACAAGTTTGATTGGGTCCCCTGCCAAACTACACAGCGATTTACGGTATGCAAAAAGCACTCTTACCTAGGTGGCGTTCAAAAATGTTTTACTTGAAGAGAATTTGCCAAGGGAAGCCTAAGAACTTCGGTAGTGTCTATTTTATTATTTGGAGCCACAGGTTGTCAATTAATTTCAGGAGACAGCATTGAGAAGAAGCTTAGAAGGACGAAGGAGTTATTTCGAGTAAATAGATACGCTAATGGATATATTTCAAAGGAAATACCCGAAAGACTGCATTTAGGAAGAAAAATGAAAAATTGGATTGCTCAAATTTGCTGTTCAAGTGCACGCCATGACTGAAATCTTTGCTTTGCCCAAGCTGTTTTACAAACCTTCCCATGGTTAAATGTCAGTTAACCGTATGCGATTCTCGGCAATTATCTCTCCCTTCCAATTTCATCCTAAATCCTCCAAACTCCCTTCCCCACATACCCAGTTGAGTTAAAGGACAAACTCTTACCGCTCATGTGTTTTATTTGGCGCTGCTCTCTTGTCAATGGTAAAGTCTGATAAACATTTTTAGACGGCAAGCATATGCTCGCCATCTGGTATTCTTAACCCTTCCATTTGCGTTTTCACAACTTGAACTGAACATTGTTTGATTGAAATTTCGCCTTCAAAATTTATATCGATCTACGTCTGTTTGAAAGGAATATCTAGAATAAGTCAGGCCCTTCGACCATCAAAGTGAGAATAATCAGCTATATATCGGTTTCTTGCTAAGGGTGCAACAGGTAAGGCGCAAACTGCTGTTTCACAGTTGCTACTGCTCCTCTGTATGCCAATTGGCTCATGCAAAGTCGTATATTTAGAAGTCAAGTAAGCGTGAGGCCCTCAAGGGTGTGGTTAGGATCTCACTGGATCCCATTCTGTCCACCCACCATCTCGCTTCTGGTGATAAGGAACGTGGTAACAAAAGGACAAATTTTGGCTTTTTTCCAACAGACACCGCAAAATATGGAGTTGAACATCATTTCCTATTTTTAACGGGGATCTAGCTTCAAACTCAAAGCACAGCAAGATGGACCTGTACTTTACCTTTTGAAGTACGAATTCATAACTCTGCTACAAATTTTGCAAAGCTGAGCACAGATGTTCGTCATAGTTGGCTAAACGAGCTCGCAAGAGAAGCACCTGACACTTAGCGGTTGTTCGGAGTGGTACTAAATTGTAAATTTTCTTTGCAATTGTTTTTATCAAAATTCAATGATCGTTAAACTGTATATAAAAGAGACTTCAGCCTGCGTATCGCCTTATTAAAATTACATTATTTTACCAACTACGCCAAATTAAATTGTTCTTCCATCAAAAAACTTTGCTTTCACACCTGCAGCAGGGTTTTTATGGCCTAACCTCACTGCGTCACAACGTTATTTTACTGTTAACTAGGAAGCAGTCGGGAGGTTTTTGCAAAAAAACACTTTTTTTATTAAACACTGTAAGAGAATTTTTCGCATTTCTTTTCGTATTGGTCACGTAGGACCACTAACCTTATCCTTCCTTGTAGTTTTGTGCAAATTACATATTTCCATACGACGCCGGCATTCTATTCGGTCTAAACCTATGAGGTAATGATAAATGATAATTTGCTGCTTGGCATTTTAGATGACAACGCAGGGCATTACTTAATTTTATTTTGTTCGATTTCCAGCAAAAAATGCACAACGCAAACAATAATAAAATTAACTGGATGTGTTCGGCATGTTCGTCATGAGAAGCAACGATTACTTCGTTGCATTACGGTTATGAATTGCTATCCCAATAACAAATAGGTAAACTTTCTTGCAAAATCATTCTTTTGAGAAACTGTCGCCATCAAACTCGCTGACCTAAACGCATTAAAATTCCTTTATGTCTAGCATCTCGTCCAGGTAATAATGCCCTGAAGTGAACAACAAAACATTTCAGAGTACGCAGGCTACATAAACCAAAGTTTACTGGCCCGAAGCTCTAAGCTCACATAATACAATATCAATCAGCCTGCTTTTCATTGATAAATAAACCGATTTGCCGATCTATTTTAGTAAAACTATCCTCATCTGGGAAAATATGCAACAACGAAGACAATAAAACCGGCATATTTTACGTCGTTGGCATAGTATTAGGGTACCATTAAGTGGCTCTTCCATTTGGCAGGATTTAACTTTCAGCTGCCTTCTTTCTGCCGTTTTAGACAAAGTGTATTCTGTTTGGTTGGCATAGAACAAGCCAGCTTATATTCATCGCCTTTTAACCGACAGGCACGGTTAAAACAATACGAGGATAAAAGTGTGGAAATTAGGTAGTTATATAACCTTATCCATCGTTTGCCATCGAGAAGGCGCAGTGAAATCAAACATACCTACAAGGTGAATTTTCATAGCAAATTCAAATCTGCTTAGTCAACTTGCAGCCGGTTTGGTTATAGGATCACTTTAGCCAATTTTGCAGTAACGTCAAAATTTGTCAAATGTTTGTATCAATCGAACTTTTTATCATATTTACCTAGGAGCACCAATATTTGTCTTCTAGTCCGTCTGGTACGGGTTTACTTTTTGTTTTCAACTTCTAAAAGCACTAGCTCAGAAACACCTTGACTGTGATGCCGCATGGATGAGTAGTAGTCAACTATTTTATTGACATTTGTCCTTGGCGTTGTACACAACTCACTTTACCTACCCGATTAAATATAGAGATTCCAAGGCATTCCTAGCACTCAAGAGATCTGATAGTCAAAATCAGCTTAAGGTGATTGATATATTTGACATGGCTACTGATAAAATCTTATAAATTATTATGATAACATTACCGATCTTAACAATTGAACACGCTAATGGATGCCAACAAAAAAATGATGTCTGTAAAAAATGCATGAGCTGCCAATACAAATGAGCAAGTAATTAAAATGATCATTCGCCGGTTTAGAGTGGACTGATGACGATTATTTAAGAAGTAATGAAAGCGCCTTCAAAGTTTCATTTCTTACAACATTTTAGAACACATCCGCGTTGACGGCCAAAATCGTCGTTAATCAATGATTAGAAGACAGCCGTGTATTTCTTGAAACATCAGTTAAAATGATCATACATTTTTTTCTTCTTGATAGTGGATGTTCGTTGCTTGGCTGAGGTTTGTGGGCTCTCTCAACAAAAAGCTAACTTAAAGAAGAACTGCAGTTATTGGGTGAAAATTGTGACAAGTAATTTTACTAAAACTAAGTAAATAAAAAATTGTTTTAATAAGCGTGCGTACGGGTAATTTTACAGCAATTTCTTATTATATTTCTTCCATTGCATGCAATTACTTCAGAAAGAAATGAACAACTAGCTAATACCTTCAAATTTATATGAATTTTGCTTTCATTGGGGCTTAGCATTTATGCGGGCAGTACTAATCAACTTTAATGGTTGGTTAAATCCTACTTTGCTGATTTATTGCAAACCATTGGCCATCTAACCCAATTCGAGCTCGGCCATAAAAGTAAAAAAATCATTTGGCTTCTTTGATGCTACCAAACCAGGTTTTTACATTCGCTTCAATATAATTTCGGCTATCAGTTTTAGCTATCTTTTTACTGTTTACAAGACGATGTCCTCATTTTCTCCCTGTTCATGTTTTATCGTGACTGCCGGAAGATAGCATTCCCGTAAGTGCGCTTGTGTCATGGGAGAGGACTAAAAGACCATAAAACTGCGAACTGACAGATTTATAACGTTTATAGTGTATGTATGAAAGCCCGGTGGTCATATATTTTTTTGGTAAATTGACTGCCTGAAAACGAACAATTTTATCCCACGCTGACGGTGCTTGCTTAAGAAGACCAAACAATAGCGTTTCAGGGTAAAGCCAAAATAAAGCTGCCGTTAAGCTTCCCTTTGCCTGTTGATAAGCTTGTCGCAGACTTCAAGTTAGTATACGCTCAAACTACTTTTAGTTTGGTGGCATTTGTTTTCGACAGAGGGCTTTTTTGTAGATGTACTTACAGACATACTCGTGACATCCACATTTTACATTCTGTAAACATTTTAAAAACCCTCCTTACTGGATAACATGGGTTTTGCTAAGACTAAGACTGATAGGCATTTAATAAAGTGAGGTAATCATATGGACATAGTTTAACAGAAAACCTGTACGCACTGCCTCAATAAAAATTAATTTGATTTTGCAAATCAAGAAAAATCGTCGACTTTGAAATGTTGATAGCTTAATTTACTCGTTCGATGAATTCTTTTAAGTGTTCTACTTTGACTTAATGTATAACAAAGTTATAAACTATTACCATCGTGGACAGTCAGATGTAATTCTCCTGAAGGAAAACTAGGTAGCGGTAATTCAGCTTTAGGAGGACATAGGAATAGGTGCTGCCAAGCCTGCTTAAAATAGGTGGCCTTGCGGGTAAATTTCAGGAAGGGTAAATAGACCCGTGTGTTAGCGCTAACACTACAGCTAACATAAAACTAAACTGAAGCATCAATCTTTACCCTAGCCCTACCCTAAGCCTACACGATACCATGATAACAATCTTAACCCTTAGCCTAATTATTACCCTTGCCCCAACTCTGACCTTAACCTCAAAATTAAACCTAACCCTAAACGTAGCCCTTACCCATCACATTATTGGTAAACGTAATTTCCTTCGGAATTTAGCACGAAGCCACACGCATTGAGGGTGGTTCCTTTTCCCGTGTCCTATTTAGACGGTCATACAAGGCATCCTTACTGGATACTCGTTCCTATCTGCCAGTTACGCAGTCTTTCCAAACTTTTACCAAATATTTGTCAGCTGGCCATTGGCCCTGCGTCATTTTGCGAGCTTGTCTTCTTGGGTGCCATCGTTAATCTGCGCATCGAGAGCTTTAAACTAGAGATGTTCCTTTGTCTGATGAGGCTTTCTCGTGGGCTCTTCACATCTTACGTAAGATGACGCACATGAACTCTCCTTGGTACGCCTAAGATGGTTCTTTTTCAGAAAAAGACGTTAAATATAGGGAATTTATTTGCATTGATGGCAATGGGTGACCAAATGAATTAAGCCAGGTGACTTAAATTAAAAGGCTCATTGCATTCTATCTTTGACGTCGTGCATCAAGGTATTAAATTTGACGTGTTAAGGCAGAAAGGTTTTTTCTATTACAGGGCGTGTTTCCAAGTTATTTTCTGGACAAAATATCTACCCTTTGGGAGGAAATCCATCTTTTTGTTCAGGCCGATAATTAACGTCAGACGCATCTGCCTTTCGATGCAACTTTTCTCTAGCAAAACCAGTAATATAAATACAAGGCTTGCTAAAACAAATGTCAATATTTTAACCATGATTACTTTGCCTGCGTAAAGTACAGAAAGGATACAAAGGCAGGAATAACTGCAGTATTTTCGATAAATTGAAAATATTTTTTTCTTTTTCCTTTACTTCAAAATCTCTACAACTAAAATTGTGTATTTTGTGAGTTCAAGAACAGCAACCGAACTGACAGGCATCACTTTGTTTGATTGGAAACAATGTCAGCTCATACGAAATAAATAAGGATCATGAGTGTCCTATCAAAGGTCTGTGAAATATCATAATATTTACAATTCTAATTTATGGGCATTCTGCTAAACTATCGGATTTATAACTAAAAAAACACTGTAAACAGCCCTATAGGTTTAATTTATATAGGCTTTAATCTACGCTGGAAGAAAAATGGGAAAACTAGGTAGATAAATTTAGCAATGGAAAGTCTGTTATTATTTCTGCTTATTTTTTTGGAAGATAATCATTAACGTCTATATTTCTCTACAAAATACCCCAGAAAGCTGTATTTAAATAAATAATTTAAAAATGTATTAATTGAAAAGTTTTGATAATCATCACCTATGGATAAGCTTTTAAGGCAATTGACTGCGAACACCAATACCTGAAAGGAATTACAACTTGTGACTCAGCAGACCCTACAACCGCCAGGAAACTCACAGTGCTCTAAAGGAATAAAGGTTTTCAGCGAGACCTTGAAGCAGTATCTACAAGAATGCATGTGCTTATTATATTCTTTCTTCTTGATGCCTGAAAAATTTGTTTGCATTTTATTTTATAAGAAGCTTTAGTATTTTGGTCCTCCATTTGGAGCATACAAAATTGAATCCACCGCATATTGAAAAGCAGGAAAAACCTTTACTGAAATTCCCATATTTTTGAGAATTTCGCTTAATGGCATCTTATTAGATTTATGACCTCATTGTGTTATTTTAAAATTAAGATTATTTAATTGACACCAGTTGTTGCATTGGTGGTTAGATAACGGGACTCATTCGTCCCGTACTGCTTTGGGGTTCCTTCCAAGCCGCGCGAGCATCCTCAAACCGACCAACCGGTAAAAAAGCGTTGCCAACAAAAACAAGGGAATTTTAAATGGTAATTTCTGATTGGCTATCTGAGGTGTCTAATATGCCACTGATGGCCATTCTAGTTCTCTCTTTTCCTTTGTCGTTAGTGTCATTCTGCCAATTATTGTTGCCTTTTCTTAGAGAAGCTATTATTTCTCACCAAGACAATGATAATTTTAATGTCTCCTAAAGAGTTGCAAGTTACTTGAGGATCGATAAATTTCAACTGACCTCCACTTTTTGCGACTTTAGACGGTTCATGCTGTGCAATGCTTACTTTCATTATTTCGTCCCAAAAAGTGTAGTTTGGGTGTCAAAAGATGGTTAGTTATCTTTTGGTATAGCATTTGCGATAAAATAACGGCATTGGTAAAATTAAAATTCTATATTAACCTTTTCAAACTAAACAGCATCCGACATCAAAGAAATCTAGGGAAAAAAATTAGATTTCCATTCTATTCGATAGTTGAACTTTTTTATCCGTTGTTACCCTTATTCAAGAAAAACCTAGAAAATAGCCTTCATTGTTTGTCTTTCTTCATTGGTTAGCTGGAACATGCATTTTTATATGAAAATTACTGACCTTCGTATGCATAGGTACGCTGATGTTTATCATTTTCTTTTTGAACCAAAAGCCGAAAATAAAGATGTTTGCATGCACGCAACATTGAATATCAAACTCCTTGAAAACTCACATCATTGTTTTTTTCTTACCAGCTGTTCAGTCACTTACCGAGAAGCGTGTGTTCTAAGAAGAAATTTATAAAATAATTTGTCCATTTAAGCCGTATCTGTGAAAGCTGGCATTTTCAACGACATTTTAACAGTTTTGATTTGTAAACAAGTTAAAAAGGAAACCAGACATGGATTTACTAAAATTAGGCATGAAAATTCTATTTAAAGACTGAACCTGACTCCTGACTTCATAACGTTTATCAGAACCCTACCTCACAAAACTAGAAGGACAATCCGTGAGTAATTTTTGAGCATTATACGGTTGATAAAACATTCACTTAAAATAGTAACAAACGCCATTATAGCTTCAAACGAATCAACTCTGTGGAGAGTTTCGTTTAACGTAAAGCAATTAGTTTAACCTGGAAAATCTCACCATCTGCATATATGCTCATGAAAGCTAGATGATCTGTCTGACGCACCTCAACTGCTATGCGTTTAATTTAATAGCATAATGCGTTCATTTAAGTCATTCACTCATGCAGAGTATGTTATTAAACCAAATTATCAGCGAAGTGGCGTACCATTTGAGATGAAATCAACTTAGTCTATTATTCCGGCAATTTCCTCTTTTACCTACTATTCTTAACCACGCCTGCCTAAGTTTCCGGGTTCTTGCTGTAGAGGACATAATTTAAAAATCGAAAAAGTTTACATATATGATTTTTCAGTCCACGTAGGTCAGGTGGAGCAAGCTGTAAGTAAGCAGTTTATTTAGAGGACGTTGAAACCTTTTCCACAAAGAATCTCATTAGCAAATATATTTAGCTTTTCCTCCGGAAACTCAGTAATGAAGCATACGGTCAGCCTTTGATGTTACCACACACCATTTTCACAAATGCGCAAAAATCAAACAAGTAACCACGGAACCGCCCATCAGCAGATGGCTGTTTTAACTTCTGGGCTACTTTGTGCCGTTTATTTCCTGCACCAAATACATTGCCAACTGTTCAGTGGATATTGCGTAATGTACATGGTCCCTTTGTGGTTAGCCTTTAATCACAATCTATAATTAAGTGAAGTTAACAACGTTGTTTTAAAGATAAAGGGAATGAAACTCATTTGAGCCCGTTCTGAAAAAGCTGATGGCCTCGGTGGGATTCAAACACATGAGACCAATGGCAAGGCTGGTGTACAGTCACGGGGCCATCATGTTTTTTAAAAATGGGATCAAGTGAATTATCCTAAGTTGCTAAAAAAAACTACTGAAAACGGAGTTATTTGATTTTGAAAATAAGTCACTTTCTGTCAGGAGAGTATGTAATCAGACAAACTGTACAAATTAACCCACTGACCGTACTTTTAAAATGGCAAAAGATATACCAATGTGTCAGCAACCTAACTTTAATAATACTTTTCGGAAAGAGGCATAGGTGTTAACTAATTGTACCTGATGCATTTCTTTTCACGGCAACTTGCTGGGATGTCTATAAATATAAGCCCAAAGACATCTTAAACAGAACATTGGAGCACATATTATTTTAGTATTATTTGATAAACAATAGCTATAAAATCAATCACTTGAGAGATCTGAAAATAATAACTTACTCCCTCGAATGTCTAGCCTGCTCTGAACTCCGACGGGCCCCACTGCCGCCAGAAAGAAACTAGTAATTTTAATGGAAAGTGCCTCTGAATACACATTTTGTGTTATGATTGTAATCGCATCTGCTTAGTATCTTTCAGTTTAATAGTCACCGACAGTCTAAAATGGAATAACTATTTTTTTATTTCTTCATGATAGCTTTCCATGAATTCAAGCAAAATCCTCCTTGTGTATACCAACCACATAGCATACCATGTGGAACCGAACTTTACTTTCATAATATCATTTTAGAACCCACAATCAAAAGGTCGGAAGTTAAACGTCGGCTAGACTACAAACTGCACTAATGTGAAAATGATATTTGTGCTGATGCTTACCTAAAAGCATTTTTTACGTTTTATTCCCACATTGTTCTCATTCCCGATGCGTTTGCACGGATATGTGATAAATATTTTCTAACAACTGCATTTATTACTCTTACATGAATTTTCCTTTTTTTCCTCGTTTATCATTTTTTTTTGAAAAATTGCTATTTTTAAGCAACCTACTATTTCTTTTTGTATGTCTTTTCGTGCTTGCATTTAAACCTAAGACAAATGTTAATAGTTAAATGATTTGTCAAATGAATTTGTTCAGAATTCCAATATATTTCGAATGTTTTGTGAATTTTGCGCATGAAGATCCGCTACATATGGCATATCCATTCGGTAACGTTAAAAGTGACTGATGGCATTCTTCCGTTAAATAACCCTCATAGCCTCTAATTAAATACAAGAATTGAGCAAGGATAAGGTGCTTTTCAAAATCACGATGAAGTTGCCTAAGCAGAGAACAAGGAAAACACATTTTCTGATTAGTTTTTGTTTTGATTTTAATATTTATTTTGTAAAACCGAGTTACTGTCTTTCAAAAATTATAACTAAAAGGATGGCTGGAGTTTATGAACTGAGTGTAGATATTAGAGTTTTCACTTTTGAAAATGCATAAGATTTTCATAATACAAAAACAATAGATCACAAAACGATTCCAGTGTATATGATCAACAATCTGTGGGCCCAGCAAAAATAATAAAAGCGCGCCCATCGCTTGATCGTTGCCGCTCTTGATCATTGCCGCTCTTGATCGTTGCCGCTCTTTCGCTTGTCCAAACAGAACAGATCATTACAACCGAACTCTCTAGAACAGGCTACAAGGGAATTAAAAGAGGAATTTTTGAAAAAAGAGTTCAACAAACCTATCCTGCATGCTGTCAACGCTAAAGGTCAGAAAGAGACGCTTTATAGGGCTGCATATAATTAAACCATTGGCTTGGTAATGAGAAGTAAAGCCGTTTTAATTTATGTTCTATTTGACCTTCCTAAGGCATTACTTAAAATCTGAATCAGGTTTTTCTGTGACTCAACACTTCACGAAAGGTCAGTTTTCTTTTCATCCTCTACCACTGCGCACCTTAGCGCTTTTCATACAGCGTAAAGGGAAGCAGTCAAATTCTGACGGCTAACCTTTAACTTCAAATTTGAGATTTGGGAGAAGAGAATCAGAAATGAATGGCTATAAAAGTACATATGTAGCTTGCCGTTTATAATGGCTATTAAGCCAACGATATCCAATCCAGTAGCCCTGAACTTTGTTCGTCACACGTCTCGATGTCTGATTAATCGTCACTGTGCAGCCGATTAGCTGTAGTCTAGACTGTTCTTTTCAAGGTTGAAAAGACCAAAAGAGTAAGAAGAGTGACCGGCTCATCGGCTGAATAATTTATTTCATTTGTCGGCACTTTGGAGGTCGTGCGGGTGTCCGTCTTCAGAGATAGTTGCGGCACCAGAACAGGTAACAATTATCGGGTATGTTTGTCGATGAAAGATCATTGACACAGACGTGTAGGTGCCAGCACAGGACAATCTGCGTGCCAGTCCTTAAAACCTCAGACAAAGGGAAAAAGATTTCGGTGCTTCGCCAGTCTTTGTTCTTTCTTATACCTGATGCTTGTAAGGTGAAACTTGTCTCCGCTCGAGAAAATCCTTATATCGGACCTTTCTAATTATGACGTTGCTTTTTCATTCCATTCGATGTGGACCTTTATTGTTATCTAGTGCAGGAAACTGTGTCGTTTCTTTGCACAGACATCGGCAGAACCCTGCTGCTTCGACATCGGTATAAAATAAATAGTTTTCCTGGCATGAAACATCCGCGAATTGCACAATTTTCCATTGTCAAGCATAAAGCAAAACACGAGCCGGGATTTTCCGGCTTTCGTGATGTTGAACATAACCTACCATTACCAATCATTTTTGAACGATAAAGGTCATAATACCCTCAAAAGATCTATATTGCACAGGTTGTTAGCAGAAAATGAACCGCATCAATTATCCCCTTCTGACTTCAGAAAATTTGCGCTTATGTGTGTGGTTGGGTCGCAGCTTTTGAGGGTATTTTATCGAAATTTTTGGCATTTAAAGATAAAATATCTGAAGAAGACATGGGTGTCACGACTGAGGCTAGTGATAATGACTATATCAAAAGCAATCATTTCCAGGATCCTGATTCTTTGACTTGGAAAATTCGATCATCGGAAGTTAAAATGGCTTTGTATTTCAACGGTCACTTTCGCATTTCAGAAGCTGTCGTCAATTCAATCGGCCAAAAAAATTTTAATTAACAAAAATTAAAGGGCTACTTTTTCACATTTTTTGTAAGTTATTCGAAATATTTTGAGAAATATGTACATAGATTGCGAACATTACGATGGTATTTCATCAAAGATCATCGGGTTTTACCTCCAGTGTTTGTAGCTGCCTCGGAAGCTATCCTAGACCGTTTTTTATGACGAAAATGGTTGATCCCATTTATTCGTGATATTTGTGCAAGCGGAATCGTATTTTAAAGACAAATTAAACATATTACTAAAGTTTCACGTTCATTTTTTGAGAAATTGCATGCTTTTTCGAGGTTGTAGTTATAGGAGAGGTATGTTTTTGGTTTTGTGAACTCATGTAATTTGGGGGAAAGCTGAGACAGAGAAGTGAGTGGGCAGGAAGAGTAAAATCTGCACATTCATTAGACCGACTTTGAGGCATACAACTGCATCTATACTTATGTACCTGCTTTTATACCTCAAACAATCCTTTAAAATCGTATGCATATGCATACCGTTTTGCTTTATAACAGGTTCATCGCATTTCATTCGCAAGCCTAGACACTAGTAGAAGAACGGCTTGAAGTTAAAAATAGCACAGTAACGGGTTACCACTTTAGCTCCAAGAGGCACACTTTATTTGGGATTGCCAAAGCCCAGGTGTACTTAATGGGCATATTTCATAGAGTTTTGATGACACGCTTCTACTAAATCTGAGTAAATCTACCCAGAGATCATGCATGTACATTGTGATTTCTCTCTTCCACGCATACATTTTCAGCAAGCGTTAGTCATATCGACAACTGCATAAACTTCGCAACATAAAACTACCTCACCGTAAAGCATTTTGTAATCTGGGAGGTTGTTTACCTGCTTATCAGCACAGAAGTCCAATCCATAGAAGTAGGATATTCTCATCCTTTTGGCCATCGCTTCGTGCATTTTGCATTCAAGGTATCTCATTCCAAGTAAACATTTGCAGCGATTGGTTTGACGTCTTCTAGCTTTCAAGAAAGAGGTTGCTTCTTGACTGTAGATCGTAATTAGTCAGAAGAAAGTTTGCACCACATAAAGGAATCAAATCATAGTAAAAGAACCTGCAATAAGCGTTAACTAGCGAGGAAATTGGCAGTGGCTTTGCAGTGCGTGTAAGCGCATAACATCATTCTGCGTGTATGCCCTCGTCACAATCCCCCTCCACCAACTGCAGTCTATGTAAATTATTTAAATGCTGTGGCCTTTCCATCTTCGCGTCCCTAATGATAATTAGTGCAGGATGAACTTGCCTTTCCCTCCGGGGCAGCTAGTTTGCGTTGAAACATTTGATTTAGTCCCCGCAGGTGAATCCGCTGCTGGTCTGGTTGATTGTCAGATAGCATAAAACATCACCTTATCTCATCCATCCGTGTTGGAGCGAATGCATTGGCTGAAACGGATGAGTGCGTAAGTGCAATCTCGATCGCGAAATTTTCTGAAATAGTCACCTATTTTTTCACCACATAAATAATTTACGTTTGTCCTTCTTCACAAATGGTCAATAATCCCCGTCAGAAGTACATTTGAGTTCGCGGTTTCGGACCATCCTGTGTAGTTAGTTTAGGAAAGAACATGGGAACGAATGGCATTTTCACATCATCATCATCATCATGCTCATCAGCTCGACACATTTGGCGCAGTAAGTTGTCATGTTTTTGAAAATAGCTGCTCTTAATACTTGAGAATACTATGGTAGGCTATTCTTCCCCGATGCGCCTACTTCTGTTTTCAAATATCCGTGTCCCCATAGGTTTTTATAGAGCACATCGGACGGACTTTTCAAATTCAGCATCATTTCCCCACTTCCTAGCCCCCTCGCACTTCATTCGTGAGTAGCGCTGGCATTTCGCCATCGTTGCGCCGGTCATCTGAATGGCTTTGTGACTGAAATAACTCAATTTCACCACAAAGCCTTCCTACTGCAAGACAACCCCACATAGTCCCAAGCACACTGTCCGGTGTCTTTCTCGACCAAACTCATTTCGGAAACAAGTGCTTACAGACAGTCTGTGTCCCAAGTCACAACTTGGTAATGTAAAGCCCGCCAATTGGACAAACGGCACATAAGCCAGTGTCTCTCAAACCTATTAAAGTATCAGTCGGGCTTTCTATTGTAGGCGCACGACGTCACCATCAGCCCTGTTCTCGCCAATGATGCTGCCGCTTCTCTTGCCATTTTTGGTGTTTACCATCTTATCCTGCTACGCGGGATTTGATTTACATAGAACAGACAGAACGGATACTTTTAGTCAGCGTACGCCTGTAACCACTCGTCCACTCGAATACCGTAATCTGCTTACTCCTGATCTACACAAGGAAATGGCTTCCTCCTTGTATTAGACTGACCACAATTCGCAGATCGATTTCGGCGAAAGAGCGAGTTGCATGAGGTGTCTGAGAGGAAGAATACTTGATCACTAGAATGATTAATTTAACCGTAGAACATGTCAGGTTCACTCTGAAAGTCCATTATAGCTAAATACAACAGATTCGCGTAGTATTTGTAGCATTTATTTACTGTGTAGTCGAACATCTGCCGCGTTCATCGAAGATGTATTTGCTCACTCCTCTTAATAAAGTTCCGATATTTAGGTAGAAATCATGGTAATTACCACAATTTTAACGCAGCTATTCGACCTTTCAGTACTTTCACTTCCAGCAGTCACCTGTGCGCTCAGCCTTTGCTTAATTAAACTTCCTGTCGGGTTGTCCTAGAAGAAATACGGAAAATTTATTCGCACAATGAGGAACCGTGTGCGGGAGAACAATGACTTGAGCTGTCAACGGAAAGTATAAAATGCTTTTCGATTATAAAACACTCCTAAGGCAAATTTGTGAAATTAATTATGGTGTGACATAATCTGCGGGTAAGTTGGTTATATGAGGGCTCCATCCTTTGAACAGGCGTTTTCTCGACCGCTTGCAATATTACACTCGACACGTAGTAGACATTTTCATCCCTTATTTATTTTTCCCTTATCACTTTAAGCATACATTCAATATAGAGTTAAAAAGATACGTATTAGTTTACTCAGTTTGTAGGAAATTGCGTCTTCTTTAAATGCCATACTCGAAGAGAGGCTGTGTTTCGATTATAAATCTTTTTTTAATTTAAACATTTTTGAAGACCTTTTAATGTCCATTCAGAAAGCCTCGTACCTGCCCATTTAGTAATGTTCTTTCCAAAGTACTAAACATAGTCCACATAAACTGCAGCATTTTCGAAACACAATATGACGTCTTCTTAATAAGGTGTAAACATTTTTCACATGCCTGCCACGGAAAATATCTAGTTTGTCGTTTGCAAACTCTGAATGCAAGTACAGCAGTAGGTCGGGTTCAAAATTATTCATGAATTGGAATGGTTTTTTAAAACAAAATTTACCTTTTCTTCAAGCGCACATTCTGTACAATGTAACTTGCAACCAACTTGAAACAACAAATATTTTGTGTGTTTCTATAAAAATATTTGAATTGATAACTGCATGTAGAATGGATGTTAAAACTGTATACGAAGTCAGCAGTCATTGTTTACAGAATACAGTTCTTGCATGCGGCAGAAAAGAAACCCTTTCGGAAACTGGCACTTTAACGTGACTAGAATATCTGAGGATGAGGCTGCAAGATAGTTTATCCTACAACCCGAGCTAATTAATTATTGCAATGGAAAACTCATTCCCAGAGATAGCACACGTCACATGTACTCGGTGCACGTTACTCCCACCACAAGAAGGATTCGTTTATCACTGATGCTTGTCCCCATAGCTGATACTACTTACAGTGGCAGTGGTGGTGTTTTATGAGATGGCGAGTTTCTTGGTCGTATTGAAACTACACTAGGACCGGAGATGTTAAGTGAGGCACAGACGTACCCTGAATGCTCGTTGCTAATGTGCATACGCCGACAGGGCTTGGACAAGCTTACAACACTACTTCGTGATATTCGGGATTTTTTGCCTCCAGTGTCTGCGGCTTCGGTAGGCACTCGTGATGTGGCCGCCCCAACGCAGTTGCATCTGCCTCATTAGGGCGTAAATAACGAGCAGGTTGGTTCTTTTCGTGCCCACGGTGGCCAGAACCACTTTCCTGTCGCCCCCTCTTTCGTTGCAGCCTGTCCAGAGGAGGGCCGAGTTTTCTACTTACATGGCAGCTTCGCCTAATGAGGAATGGGCTGATATGAGGACGGATTTTCTGTTTTAAGCTCACTCTTCCATACACCAGGCGGTAGGAGGTCGTTTGGGTGGCTTCCACATCAGAACATGGGACTAGGAGCGCAAACTTTCAACCCTCTCCCCCATACTTACTGCTGATTGGATATTTAAACTTTTGTTACTCTACCCTCCCTTATATTCTTGCAAAGGCCTGATGATGAATACTCGAAAGCGTACGTTTGCCAAACTCAATCTCTTAAATTAGGATTATTGGTGGGGGTTTGTGTAGGTTATGTACAGCCTCAAGAAATCCTGAAGTCACATACTTTTATGATACTTTATGTACGACGATTGAAAAGTATGCAGTTCGCGAATGTTTCCCAACAGAACAATTGTTATTTTTACACCGATGTTGAAGCGACAGGATTCTACCGAAGTCTGTGCGGTTGAAATCGGCAATGAACTCATCCTGGGGCTTTAAAGCCGCTATTCGCTATGGCTATCAAATTCTTGAAGCCTTTATAACAGATGCGCAGTATCAACTACATACATTCAAGGAAAAGAGGGAACAACACATGCAATGTTGCAAAGACCATACAAACCTTATATTGCCAGCTGTATTGTCCCACCCGTACAACCCCCATTATCACTGGTCCCATTTTACAGGAACCGGGTGTTTTATGCTTTCTTGGTGCTGTACATAACCTACCGGTCCTGTTATCGTTAAAATCAGGGCTATGGTTGAACATTGATTTAGGGTAATTGTTATAATTAGGACATGGGAAAAGATACCATTGTCAAGTAAGGGCTTGGCTCTCACTAGTTGTTCTGATTGAATTCTTGCTCAATTCCACTCCATCCGCCCGCTAGCTGGACTGCCAGCGGTGACAAACTTTGTGGTAACCAACACATACTACATACAGTACGTAGAAAACTAGTTCAGATACTAACACCCCAGGTGCAGCTGGCACCTTATAGGTGTCCAGCCCGAACTTCAGCGCAATTTCACTCCTACACTGGCGGAAGGTGTTCTTACTCCCCTGTTTTGTCGGGAAGATATATAAGCGATCCCCACCCACCAGTCTACTGTCCGAGTCTGTCAATAAGGTTGTGCTGAGAATAGGCGCACTGGCTGACAAAATCAAGCCCACCGTCTACACTTGACACGCGCGACCTGCTCCCAATTTCTCGAATCAGCTTAAAACACAGGAAATGCTCACCCACACTTAAACCAACTGGGCATATGCGATATGGGACGTTTTCAAAGCCACACCAGTGCTGAAACACTGGAGTGTATAGATACTGTAGGATCAAAATATGGTGGGACTTCGAGGAGGTTCCCAGGTGGGGTGCAGTATGGGGTGCAGTGCGTGTTCGGTTAAGAGATTCAACCTGACGGAGAGATACGCCTTTTCCTGGGTTGAGTTTTTAGCAGCAATCGAGCCCCTGTCGGTTCGCTGTTAGCGTCCACATTGGGATTCCGACCTATATTTTTTGCCAACACCGATTGGTCACACCTAAGCAAGTCTCAGACGCACGCAGGCATAGCTGGCCAGTTCGAGGGTGACTTTTATGCCCCTTTTCTATGGAATATTACAGGAGACGGGAAAAGAACGCCCACCCAAGCAATGAAGTTGGTCCTGCCCATAATTTCGGGAAGGGAAATTATTCCCGTGTCCGAAGCCTAACGTAAGCCAAACCGTGGTCCTAATCTCAGCCCTAATCCTAGGATTGAAACTAATGCTAATGCCAACAACTAACTCTAACCAAAAAGAAAACCCTATTTTCCCTGGAATTATGTGCATTGCTATCGGTTTTTGTTCTTCTGTCCTGTGTAGGAGGCGAGGCCATATAAGTCATACATACCCTCACTAGAACTAACGACCTCAACGACCAGCTTTCGACTTGGCTAAAGTAATTGTAGCCACTGTCTTGTATACCGTTTATACGCACCCTTGACAAAGTAATGGCTGATCAAATAAATCCCAATCGCAGATTTTATATTTGGGAAACCATCGCGATTTTGACCATGGGATTTCAAGAAGATCACGTGCAGTCTGCTCCACGGAGCCATTAAGTGACAAATGGATATCAAATGTCCTTTTCCAAAGCTAGGCTCCGCTCAGCGGTAAGCACATCAACTGGCCGGCTAAACTAGAAAAAGTTATCTGGTATTGATGTGTCTCCACATCAGGCACTGCTCTGCCCTGTCGAAGCTCTAAATAAAAACGAAAAATACTACCGAAGGGGAGGCGGCGACCCCGTAGGCGGCCCACGATAATCCGATCGTTTTCCCACCAAACAAATGTTGTGCCCCCCTAGGGAATTCGGCATTCCGCTGAGGCGAATGTTGTACCCCCTAGGGAATTCGGCATTCCACTGAAGCAAATAAGCAGCCCAATTTAGGGATGATACTGCTTACCTCCACAGCAGGTGAAGAGGCTAGAAATGTCGCACTAAACGAGCTCTCGATAATCACGTCAGCTTGAAGTTGATGGTGGCTCATGGAAGCCAACCATGCTGTTAAAACCTGTACGAAACAATACTCCCCGTTTCGGCACTGGCATTCTCACGGACTGCCAGAAGGACGTCCTTGACTCTGACAGTGCGGAATGTTCGTTCTCATTTAGATAACCTTTTGAGCAACTGACCCCGAGCAAAGTCAGCTAAGATCATGCGAGAACTGACGAGCTATAAGGTAGAAGGCTTGCTTGTCGGTGATACCTCATGCCTCATGTGCCGGATGGATCTTCGAGCAATGGTAGAGCGGCGGGATGCTGGGACAGCCAGGAATGACATCGTGGTATGGCTGCCGATCTAATATAGAATATTAATGCTCGTAGCATAACCATGCTACCGTCTGTCTGACGGGACAAATTCGTCACCCATGTGTGGTTCTACTTTCTCCCAAAACTTCTTCTGTCCAACTTTGAAGATATGAAGAGAAAATTTAATGAGGGCCTGCAAATTTTTCTAGTAGTTGTACCCAAGCCGGACACTTTGATGTACCCTGGTGCATTAAGCGCCCACGTGCGCACAGACCACGTGACCTGACTGAGTTGTTTTACCGTAGCCCTGGCTTCAGGCTCATGGACTATTTTGTCTCCGACTAAAAAAAGTATCCATCAAGTCACAGTCAGCTGGATATACTAAATGCTACTAGTCAGTCAGTAGTTCAACATCCCTCTAAACATCTGCTACAATATTTTCTCTATCGGAAGTATACAGCCTTACTGGTAGCAGTTTTTTTTGTTTTTGGCCCAGACTATGTGTAGCCTGTTTCTCGGCGGATAGATTACGGATTCCTCCATAGCCACAGAACCAGTCCTGGCGCTGTCTATGCGTGCGACTGAGGTTTTCAGTTACGATAGTCATTATGAACTTCCGCAGCTGCCTACACAGGATCCCTGCAGGGTTATTCACCAAAGGGCACGCTTTGCTAGCAGGCAATGCTAGCCGACATGGGGCTGCTGGCTGGGCTCGATAAGGAGTCCCAAGGCAGAACAGGAAGAGTGAGTTCTGTTAACGATCGGTGATGAATAACATTCTTACATTACAGTTAAATTGAGGTTCGATCCTATCCATTAATGCAGTATTTTACTCACCGGACGATCGCTTACTTCGTGGCGGTGTCGGCGGCAGCGGCGGCGGCAACAGAATTGTGACTGCAGGCTCGTCTTGGAGAAGACAATGCGCTAATTATGTAGCAGTCTGCATCACCCAGACCCTTAGTCACTGGCCGAGCCTCCTAAGGAGGACGTAGTCTCGCAGCTGCCAGGCAAGACAACTATGTACATCGACAATGGTCTCACCCTGATGGTTTGCTGGAAGAAGGCGGTGGCCAGGAATTGACTGTGCAAGCTTACAGGAGACGAAGGTCTCTGTCGTTGCGGCTGCCGATCCTGTGGCAACCTAGTACTCTATCTTAAAGCTCGTCTTCCCCACAGTAACCTAGTCTTATTCCGCAGGTAGCGTGGCCGGTGCGTACGCGAGCATTGCATTAACCAATGTCAATTAAATTGTCTGTATTCGGTATATTTGATAGAAAAACCCAGCAGGTCCTCGGCATAGCTTCCCTTCACAACATTCAACCTGGACATTAGGAGTTAAGAGGGGGTGTAGACCGAGACACTGGTGGCGCATTTTCTCGGCTGATGGCACACGAGCAGGCTCATTGAACAATTATTGATATCCTATGGTCGATAGGCAGCCCTACCATGATGTCATTTCTGATTGTAGAACTGGTCCTAGAATTTCATTCATCACCTTGCAGCATGCCAATTCCCGGATGGCCGGAGCTGTCCTTCTTTGTGGTCCGTTGCTCCATAGGTTGCCTAATGGAAAATGAGCATGCTATACGACCAGAGTGAGTAGTGTCCCTCGGGGCAGTGTATGCATTGGAACTTCGTTATCTATTCCAAAAACATGCTAGATTAAACTGTGTTAGTCGGAGAAACGCAGTCGAATCCTTCGATGGACTTTCATACAAACGTAAAATACTGTCCAAATTAGTAATGATGCTTTGACCTACATCTTTTCGTGTGCAGGGACAATCTTTGTTTTACTTTACTGCTTGTAGTGCCACTAGCATGACGACAACAATACCTGATTTGTACCGAATATCAATCTGCCAAGCTATTTTGCGCAATTGTTCAATAAAACGGCAACTGTAGCAACCATTCTGAGAATAGTTTCTTACTGTTTGATAATCATGCGTTGAAGTGGTGATCTTTTTAGAAAATGTGATCATAGCAGACGCTTTTCCTTGAACAGTGCAAGTTATTTGATGTTGCTTGCGGGTCATCGATTATCTAGCAGTTGTTGCGATAGCTCGACGACTGTATTAAGTAGAATGGCTGTTTTACAAAGTTAATATGAGGCATTTTGCGCAGACTTGCTGGTTTTGTGATAAGCCAGTCTTCAAGAGTCAATTTACCACCAGCATTTTCTGGGGTTACTAACCTAAACTCTGGAGAATGCACCATTTCCTTATTTTCGATTGAGCAGACTTGGAATGCAGATCTAGCATGCTATTGGCGATGTTCCATCCGTTACCCTACTGCAAGCACCACACTGATCCCTTTCCTGAAATAAACAATATTTTCGCGAATGTGGGAAGTCGAATGGAAGCTGTGCTCCGGCAAGACCTAAATTTGTTTCCATTTCCCTCGGGGGGCATATCCGTTTTCCAAATCAGCACTTCTTGTTACATGTTCCAACGAGAGGACTGACGTCTCAGGGGATTTCCACGTCGGGCAGGTACCATTTGCATAATCAAAGGGAGATGTTGCGGGTGGGAGAAAAGAAAACGTAGGTCAGAACACTATTCGGAGATGCACGTCTCACTAATGTAGCGCAACAATGTCCTGTGAATGTCTACTTTGCTGCCAGTCACCGGGGCCTGTGAGCTGTTCGACTGACTAGCATAAAACAAATCAGCGAATTTTACTCTGATTTTGGCGTTAGTAATGCGGAATGCCAGGAGATTCACGTATGCGAAAGCCTGCATGATGAGTTTACAGGATCCAGTTTTGTGGACCGAAAACCGTCAATGGCGCGTCCGCGAAAGCAAATAGTGCGCCTCGGGGGTCCGGTGCGTGATGTAGGCCGTGGATCGAGGCCAAATTAAAACGTGCCACCCGCTGTGGCGTGCGGCCTCGGCCGGCTCCGTGATTGGCTGAGCCTTTATGTTTGTAGCCAATGGCAGCAGCGACGTAAGTACCCAATTGGAGACGCACTTGCTCTGGATGCGCACTGGCTGCGCCTAGCTTTCGTCATTGCCTCAACAGTGGTAATCTGAGTGACCAAACCCGATTATCCATCAGTAAAAATAACATTCATACTGGAAGTTAGGATCTTTGCCAAGTCGTCGCCGCCGGTAAGTAAGCATGTCTCGCCTACGTATGTGCGCCTGTTTCTCTTATTTTTGTCCAAATATGACTTGTGTATTAACTAGCTGGTTGTGAGCTGCCATACTCTTATCCCTGTTCGCATCCTTTAGTCATTTCCGGTTAGGCATTTTTGGAGCCAAGATCTTTGTTGAGATGCCTTCAGCGAGAATACCATACCAACACAGTCTGTGTCTTCCGGTAGGTGAAGTAATTATGAGGCCTTGCTGCGTGCATGGGTAGGGGTCTCATGGTAAGATGGTGGTAATAAGACTAATAGAGCAAATGAGTACATATGATTTGCGATTAGCCGCTCACCTGAAAACTCACTGATGTAAACTCAAACATCCCTACTTTTGCATTTTGTTGAATCTTGAGGAAGCGAGCGTTAACGTGGCCTATGCAAGAAAGAGAAATTAGTGTTGATTTGGCCTTCAACGTACGTTGGCTTTCAACCTCGGCAAGGTCACATATAGGATGCATATTGCAATTGTTTGAAGCCTATTGACAGCAAATTATCTTAGCGTTCGGTGTAAACAACTTTTATCCCGAGTTTGCCCACCTAGAGTATTCACTGAAATGTCGTAAATGGAAGATCTTAGAAAACAGTGGGAAATACACTGACTACAGCTGTTTCTAGTTGTTTTTTTTCGCTCGCCCCCGACAGTGAATCTCGCGGCAGATGAGAACTCTGTCCCCTCAACCAGCCTTGCACGTTCAAATCATCTTTTAGTCAAAGTACTGACTATCCTGTAGCACAAGTCAAAATCCAATTCATTGCGTGTTTCAACTGCCGACCCATCAAATACTGCTTCATTTTACCCGACTGTAATTGAAAATTGACTTTATTATTGATAATGCAGTTTGTTATGCCTACTCCTATTCAGGGTATTGCAGATTTTAGAATCGATAATTTCAATCATTTGCTGCATGTACCAGGGGTCGGGGCAACTAGGCTGAACACTCATTCAATTCAGAGCAGCATTGTAGTCGCTGTTTTGAGTACTACAGCTTGTCCTGTCGCATAACTTCACCTGCACTGCCAACCTTCCTGTGCTTATAAACTGGCGGCATCTTCTCAAGTTGCGTGAGGAGTCGTTTGGAAGAGTTGCTCTGTAACTTCCACACTCCAGAAGAAGACGGTGCGTTTGATGGAACAAGAACTTTATTGACCTGACGTTTCGGATTCTCACAGTATCAGAAACACTCGAAGATAGGGAGGCGCAAGGCGTGACTGTCTCTGATGATGGGTTCGAGCCAGGATCCGGAACGTCAGGCCAATAAAGTTCGAGCGATCAGATTTTCCCCTTCTGACCTGACTCCTGAAACTTGCCTGTTCGTTTTCATCAAATTCAAAAGTTGCTACTTGGTCACAACCAACCAGGGCATACAGATATCTGTATTAACCTGGTACTTGAGGTCATCTACATTCTGAAATTGATTAGTTTATTTGGGTGTTGTTCTTCCTTTGCTGCAGGAAGTTTACTGAAAAGTTGCGTTTTGCGCGCTAGGCTGCCGTTTATCTCAGGTTCTCATTCCAGTTGGCAATTATCATCGTCAGCAACGATCCGTGCTACTGTCATTCAAAGGGAACTTTCGTAACACATTTTTCAACCTGTCATCTGGGGCTTGCGGAACAATATTTTAAACTTATCGTCCTACATGCTTGTATTTACTGAGTTTCTACTGGTCATTTCCTTTACGTGGCCTTCTACGATTTTAGCAAGCCAAATTATGTTTTAGGGGGTCTTGGAACAGATTACGAATATTTAAGAGTTGTGCTATGCGATCAAATGAACTACCTTAACTCGATGCCTGCTACACACAAAGGACATAACATGTTACAATTAGTGGCTGGATGTCATTTTTTTCTTTAAAATGTGGTTTTTTTCAAGACGGGTAATGAATCATATGACGCACCTTGTGTGGGACCTTGAGCTTATACCAGCTCATTAGCTTCCGTAAATATTACTTACCCTTCGTAACAGGAAGCGTAGTTAGTTGGTTCTTTTTGTTACTCACTTGCCGCAAACAATGTTGAATTAAATCATCCAATTAAACTAAATTATCTGTCATAAGACCGGATTCTATGAGCTGGTCGATTGCGAACTACAAAAACTATTTTCCATTTGTGGGGTGTTTTGCTCATGTTAGGCTCCCCAAGACAGTACTCCTTCGTCCGAATCGTTTGACCTCCTTTCATAATGTTAATTCGATGTTTGAACCATTTTTCCCCAAAACAACATCATCAGTTAATTCATAGTTTAACTTTAGCTGCGAGTGGGTATTTCAACAATGCACAGATCATAGTGGCCGAAATGTTTAAAGAAACCTGCTGCTAACAACAATTTGCCCAAATAATTCCTTAGAACGGTGAATAATTAAACGTTCCCCTATGCTTCAACTCAAATGTATGTGGACGTATTGCATCACCGACCTGATTGCAAATGCATGCTCGCCCTGCACAGTGACGAACAATCAACTATTTTGAAGAGATATCAACTGAAGTAGTAATTTATAACGCCGACTCTAAAGTGGTCAATCGGGTCACTGAACAACATAAGTAACAAAGACAGTCCTGCCATGGCCAAGACTGCTCGGTTAAGCGACTCACTCGTCCCGTTGTGCTTTTAAGGCTCGATCACTAGCCTCGCAGGCAGAACAGTACTACCGATAAAGACCAGGGAGAATTAAATAACCATTTCGGTCTTATTAGTCGTCATCAGCCAACCATACCCAATTCCAGGTTTTGCAACTCTTGAGCTCGTGAGCTGTTGGCTGGAAGTCCAATGCTCTAACTATAGAGCCTCGTGCTCATTGTCCTGTCGGTTAACATACCCGATTGAATTCTACACGACAACGAGCAGGTTGCCAAATAATTAGAGCGCTGGACTTCTAATCAACTTGTCTCGGGTTCCACCCTCAGGGGTTGCAAAGCCTTGATTTAGGTATGGCTGGCTGATAACCGTCAATAAGCCAGAAATAGCCATTCCATGCTGCAGGAGTAGAACATTTTATGCATTCACGATTACTTATGACCAGATCACAACCCTGACTGGGGCCATACAATCGATCTCATTACCCCTTTTCCAATGTCAAGTCCAAATTAGAGTGTCGTCTTGTTGACAGGGGCACATTGTACAGCGGCAAACTTCACAAGACCTGAGGCACTAGGACGAGACTGCAGTTTGAATGTTTGTCTGCGTGAGTCATAGGCCACCAGTACTGTCGGCTGGACGACTGTACTGCAGAGGCATGTGCGATGCCACCACGCTTCCACGCAACATTCAACTGCAGGTAAATCCGAAACGCGGCACACGCAGGATGCCCCCTTCAATGTGTTCATCCCGCCGCTGTCCTGCTGCTCTCATCTGAAATCGGATTAGAGGTAGGAGGAGGCAGAGAAAGGCAAGTCCTTGATGACCTCTGACAGAGAAAACGCTGTTTAATGAAACTTGGTTTGCGCTATCGGATTACCTACAATCCTACCTACGTCATCAGCTCTTTCTACGGTTCCTCGGATCTAGTATCGTTGGCCACTTTTAGTGGACAACTGGTATAATTAGTTTGTCATGGACATTGAGGCGACCGCGCCTACAGTCGAGTACCTTTAAGTGCACTTCAAATGTGTGGCAGCCGTGGCCGTGATCCCGCCTGCAGATGGAACCCCGCTGACAGACCCAGACATAATTACCACTTCAGCGGTGAGCCAACGATTTCGAGGGAATCCCCTTCTTTACAGTCTCTAGTCTTAACCCCCCCACCTCCAGCCTCACCGGGTTATAGGTGTAGCGATAGCGGCGTTCACGTTGTAACTGTCCTATTTGGCGCACTTCCAGTCTCTCTGACTCACCACGTTGCCATAGCAGCCGATAAACCTGGATGGGAAACAGTTTTGGGCTGGGCGGGGGGAACAAAGCATCTATCCACTTCGCAGAACTCAGCGAATTTACGGCAAAATAATGCCTTGTTGTTAGGGTCCACTGTTATTCCCTACCTTACAATGAGCAGTCAGTAGATTTGTAGATTTCGTGTCGATGGAGTTTCATACAGCAAAAATGTCTGTATTATCTTCGCCGCCCTTTGGATTATCAGATAATGGTAAGAGTTTCTTGTGCTATCACTAAACCGTCTTGTAAAGCTTTCATTGTCAGTTGCAAGTAACCGATCATTCAGTCAGTTAATGCAACCCTGTAAAAATGATTTTGGAACCCAGGACTGGTGCCCAAAGTGTGCTTTCCCGGCGGTCACGGCGCCTAACTGTTTTCACCTTAGCCCTTGCATACCAGCATTCATTGCTCACAATATTTCTCCGTCGTTGTGCTTAAATATGCATCTGTGTATGTGTGTGTGTGTGTGTGTGTGTGTGTTGTGCCCCCTAAACGGGCCACGTGGTAGATGCGTTGGACCAACACGGGGGCCACATTAGGGCACGGCAGGTGTTATTCGGGTTGCGCTCCCATAACAAATGCCGAACATAGAGGTGTGGTGGCACGCCTAGGGGCGCGGACTAGGGGACTGCGTACCAACTAGCCGCGCTGCCACCTGCGTCTCCTTCCCCGCCTCCGGTCTTCTTGACTCTGTATTGACACCGGGCTCAGGTGGGGGAGGAGGAGAGAGTGCGGTAGATGCAGCGCAAGTCTACCATCACTTTAAACTAAATCACGCGCAAGTCACCGTCCCTGCTCCACTTTCCCATGGAGCATACGGTGGACATCGTCGGACTACGACGGTCGAACTGCCGTGTGTGTGTGTGTGTGTGTGTGTGTGTGTGTGTGTGTGTGTGTGTGTGTGTGTGTGTGTGTGTGTGTGTGTGTGTGTGTGTGTGTGTAGATGCGTTGGACCAACACGGGGGCCACATCAGGGCACGGCATGCGTTATTCGGGTTGCGCTCCCACAACAAATGCCGAACATGGATGTGTGGTGGCACGCCTAGGGGCGGCTTGGACTTAAAGGGACCCAGCCGCCAGCCACCTGCGTCCCTCTCCCGCCTCCGGTCTTCTTGACTCTGTCTTGACACCGGGCTCAGGTAGGGGAGGAGGAGAGTGCGGTAGATGCAGCGCAAGTCTACTATCACTTTAAACTAAATCACGCGCAAGTCACTGTCCCTGCTCCACTTTCACCATGGAGCATACGGTGGACATCGTCGGACTACGATGGTCAAACTGTCGTGTGTGTGTGTGTGTGTGTGTGTGTGTGTGTGTGTGTGTGTGTGTGTGTGTGTGTGTGTGTGTTGTAATCAGAAAAGTTTCAGTCACTCGAGGGCGATAGCACAAACGGAGTAGATGGAAAGTCAGAACGGATGAGTACCCTAAGATTTGGCTTCATTCATCTTAAAATTGACGTATGGGAGCTTAAAACAAAAAAAACAGAACAATAGTGAGGTGAAGAAGCCAGAGGAAGAATTTAGTATGACCTTCTCCCCGACCAACAAAGACGGGCACGATGATGACAAGTGACAACATTTAAACGTCTCTGCTATGGAGGCAGTATGGATGAACGCGCTGCTGTTGTTTGGTCTCCAGGGTAAGCTTATGGACATCGTCTTCGCAACCTTCAACGTTCGACTTTTTCATTCTTCACCTTCCCCTTTTGTTGATTACTGTAAAAAAAGCAACAGATCGCTAATCTGTTATTAGTTTAAAATGATTACAGAGAAGAAAGTGTTTAGATGTTCGTGCGGCTTCCACTACCGTGTACGCTTCTTTTTAAATTGCAGGATGGTTTCGTTCATTTGAAAAAAAACGGGAAAAAACGCGACTGGTCGGCCATTCTGGTTCAATTGCAGCGTCTGGGGCATCGGTTTAAAAAACTAATGGGGCATCATACTTAACGATAGTGATCGAGGCTTTTGCAAGTTCTTCCTTAAGTGTCTCGAATGTTTCTAGTAGTAGAGGGAAGGTGTTGTTGTGAATGAGTAAATGAATTTTATCTAAAAAATGATCTATCCATTGTAAATAGTATGCAAAAAATCCCACGGCCCCTTACTATAACGTTAGATCAGGCGGAGGAGGCATTCGACGTAAGGGTTTTAGGTGATCTGGATCCGGCCACTTGGTAACCAAGAGGCTTGATTCGCTGATAAGATATGACACTTTTCACTCATTTGAAGGTTAGTCCGTATCTCTCGGCTACGTTGAGGTATTTTCGAAGTTTTGAATCGTTCATCAGTGTTAGTGTGCCTAGGCTACACGGTCGCAATAGGCTTTTAGTCACGTGTTAGATTAGGGAACAGGTGAGGAGGCCCGCAAGCTTCCAAGAAGAACACCAGTGCATAAGTCCGGCAAGGCCCAGCGCTTGACCTTCTTGTAGACAGTACCTTTATATTTAATAGAGACGAGAACATGTTCTTGCGGGGTGCTAGTTAGAGCGGTGGTGGCCATGGATATTTTGGTGCGAGATTGATAAATGTTCCACTTATTTCGGAGTACCACGGAAGACGAGTTATAACTTGCAGAGCTACCCATGTCCATTAAGGCCTGAAAATTAGTGCCATTTACCTGTAGTTCCACCAATGTGCTTTAAAGGCTGTCGGGAACAGTGACCGATTTCACGGTGGAAATAGTGGGATGAGTAGAGGAAAGGACTTTTGGGTTTCAGGATGTCATGCAAACCTTTTAGAAGTGCCCCTTTTTACCGCATCTTTTGAATAACATATCGCGTACGGGACATTTTGAACGAGGGTGTTTGTCGTATCTCCAAACTAATCACTTGTTATAAGATGCATTGAAAGCTACAATGTCAGGTAATTTAGCAGGACTGCATGGGGTTTCGCGCACCTCCGTAGCGGCAGTGATGAGATTGCCGGAGCGTTCTCACATGATAAAGTGATCTTGCGTGATCAAAATCACTTTGACAGTTTAAAGTTTTCTGCTCCAACAGTCTTTGCCGAATCTAGTTTTATGAAAGGACAATGATGAAGGCGTCTCTGGTGTCATCATCACGTTAACGGCTTTGAAATCGCAGTTTTGAACTAGGGATTTCAGTTTTGGGGGGAACTGATCGAGGGTGTGTCCATCCTCTTGTCTGCAGGTCGCTAGACGATGACGAGCAAAGACTTCCTTTTTAAGTTTTGAGTAGATATCTTTCAGAAATCCAACAACTTCTACGCAACTGGAACATTTGCTAATGCACTCCCAAACAGTTTCCGAAATATAATTAGTCAGAATACTCAATTTGTTCGGTTTCAAACTTTCGATCGGGGTCACAAAATTCTCCAACGGGCAAAACTAGTGGTTCCATTGTTTGGAGGCGTCTAGAGCATTCGGATCCACATCGAGTCATTCTGGGTTCAGTTGTAGGAGGACTAAATTGTTTTAATCAGAACATTTTCAATCACTCTAGTGAGATAGTGTAAAATGAGGGGGTATTTCTCCTTTCATCTGCGCGAAATCATGCTTCATTCGGGTCATTAAGCTTGTCAGGAAAAGGAAAATCGTGCTGGGTATCAATGTCTCCACATCAAAATCCAGCCTGAATTCAATGTTGGATAACAATCGCTTGCCTGCACCTGAAAATAATTTAAGTCTTACACTTTTGTAAAATCCTGTCTAGCTATTCAAGAAATCAGTCACCGTTGCCTGCTCGAAAGCAAAGAGGTTGTTTAGCAACGTCAAGGTTCAAGTGTCATGCAATAGGTCACTCAAGAACGAGTAAAAACTGATGAATTCCACGAATAAATGGTATGAAAATATAAGCCCTTATGTGCTATGTCGTTCGACCATGAGCACTAGTGCACTAAAATTTGTATGCTGGTTAGGACTAAACACATCCACTGACTGTTTCTCTCTCAACCACACCCGTTTGTCTTATACTCAAATATTTTGTTAGATGCATGTTCAGGGATGTCACTACCGTCTTCCTGATCTATTGCGGATTGCTAACGAAAACGGCTACGTCTGATTCCTTCATCATGTAAAAATTCTCTGATTTCAATATCGAAACGCGCTTTAAAACACGGACTTACGGCATCTGCACTCGAATGTGTCAATCTTGCTTGTTAATGTATCATACTAGAAAATCATTTCGATTTGACTGTAAATAGCAATTCAAGGAATTTCCTTTGACCCACTTGTGAAAAACTTGGTGGTCTCGGTGGGATTTGAACCCACGCCAACAAGGAGAAGGCTTTAGTACAGCCAACGCTCTAGCCAACTGAGCTACGGGGCCCCGCCGGGAGCCGTGAGTTTAATCACACTTGGGTCAAGTTACCCGCAACGTATGGAATCCACCAATGAAAAACTCGGTGGACTCGGTGGGATTCGAGTTTTCACAAATGGGTCAAAGGAATTATTCAAATCTGCCAAAATCCTCTACTATTTCAGGGAAGATCACTTATATGTCCCTCAACAAAGGAATAGGAACACCTTTCCGCTGGATTCTGGGACGAATATTTATGCAAGTGTCATAGCATAGAAATAACCCTACTTATGACCTTAACCCTACAATTACCCCCTACTTTAACCCCAATTATAAGCTGTCAAGTTTCATAACGAAATAAAAGGCGCCTGCTGTGGAGGGTTGTACTTTGCAAACTTCCCGATGTTTCGTTAGGCTGGTTTCCGTACTGAGCGCTGACGGATACAATAGGCAGGTATTCAAGTTATTTATTATTTCGGACCTAATAGATATCATGGTTTAGGGGATCCAACAATTTCTGAATTTCCGGTTCATCCGAAGCTTGCCGTCTCACCTTAAAGACTTACTTTTTCAGACGCAATTGTCTACCTGAAAGATGAAGTGGTAGGTTGACTGTTGACTAAATTTATATTTTCACCATAGAAACGATGTACGAGGTAGCGAAAACCGCAGTGCCTATTTTTGAGCGTTCTCACGTGTCCTTCCTACTTCATCTCCACTAGCTCTTCTCCGCGCGCGTGTAATGTGACCGAAAATGACAGGCACACGTGTAAAACTGAAACATCCTACCCCCTGCCCCTCCCCCAGCGCCGTAGATCGGTCATGCGGGGGTCAATCAGCTGCTCTCAATGCCTGTCCCGTCTTGTCAGACTCTCCCACATCACAGCTTCGTGTTTACCCGCTCAGTTATGTCCGAGAGAGGACATGTGGGGATGAGCAGAGAGTGTCGCTATCCGGTCCCCTTGCAGCCGGAGCTTCCGCTGCGGCGCGAATATGACATTCACGTGCGCACTGACAGGCACAACTTGTGCTGCACCTGGGGCTGTCAGCTAGGTTACTCCCAGCACCACCATCACCACCACCCCTTTTCCCGCCGCACCGCTCATAGTTGCGCGTCCGGAATCGCGACAACTGCGTCCGGTAGCTGCCCCACTCCTGAGGCGTCTTCTCTGGCTGCTGCTAGCCTCATGGAGGCTGACCTTAACCCTGCAATTGCCTGCTCATCGAACTCAAGCGACGTTGACCTCACTGAGCGTTGCCTCGGGCTGCTCACAGGCCGTCGCCGCCACTATGTCCTCGAAACGGACCGAAGACTGGTTCGCCTCTGAGCTCGCTGAAAAAAAGAGTAACATGGCTTCGGGTAGAAGTCTGCTGTGTGCTAGGCCACCTCAAAGGCATCTTTTTATGCCCTCAAGACACCTACTGCGACCTTTGTCGAGGCAAAAAGGAGATGACCTCTCAGGATGGTTAGTTTATGACTGCCAGTGCGGTCGATCCTGCGCCTCAAACTGCGGTTATGCGGCAGTTCAGCAGTCGGGTGGCCCATAATTATTTTAAATGGATTGAAAAGGAATGCTTGCAGCTATCAAGCGGGACAACGAATCAGCCCTTTACATTATTGAAATTTATCGTTCAAATTTCAGTTATAAAGACTTCATGTGATAAACCTCTGATGTTTGCCCACTTCCGAATTTATTCATGAGTCTGCCATGGGTTAACCTATCAGAGCCCTCGGCGCAACTCAATTCAACGTTCTCAGTCACACATTATCGTACGTTCCAACAAGTTAGTAATTTTTTGAGATGTATTCAAACTTATAATTAAGCATTAGGGGAAAACGATGGCGATTATCCAGATCTTTTCTACAGCATCTCAGGATGTTGCATCCGTCAATTCTATAATAACCTGTCAACCCTGCTAATCAGCTTCAGCTGAAAACGCACAATAATGTTTCCTTCCATGAAAGCCCAACCTCGCGTACATAAAAAGGCGTTTCTTAGACCGGAAGGTCTTCGCATGTCACGAGTTCGCAGGAACACTAACTGATCATTGTCCTGCTTGCGAAGAAGAAGAAGAAGAAGAAGATGAAGAAGATTTGATCATTGTTCCTGCTTTTCCACGATGACTTCCTGGAACTCAGCTCTGCGCTTCTAACAGCAAATTGTCTTACTCCTTTGCCACTGGAAATACTTCGTTTGCAGTCTTTTGGGTGCTGCTGCTAAATCAGTGCACCACCTTCTAGAACCTAGACATGACGGGTAGATCGCGAAAGGCCTTTTGAATTACTAAAGTAAAGCCTCCGGTGACGGCTCTGATGACTTCGGCGGGCGCCTCACACCCCAAGCGCTGCGGCGCCCGAGGGGTTGGGTATGGCTGGCTCCGCAAGACAACGAGCTCGAGTTCAAGCCTCGGGTGCCGCAGCGCCTGGGGTTGGGTATGGCTGGCTGATGAGGGCTAATAAGCCAGAAATCACCATTACAGTCTCCCTTTGTCTTTGTCGGTACTATCATTCTACGTATAATATATATATATATATATATATATATATATATATATATATATATATATATATATATATATATATTAGCCGTCATCAGCCAGCCATACCCAACCCCAGGCGCTGCGGCACCTGAGGCTTGAACTCGAGCTCTACCCACTGCGCCACGAGCTCGTTGTCTTGCGGAGCCAGCCATACCCAACCCCTCGGGCGCCGCAGCGCTTAGGGTGTGAGGCGCCCGCCGAAGTCATCAGAGCCGTCACCGGAGGCTTTCCTTTAGTAATTCGAAAGGCCTTTCGAGTTCAGGGCACAACGGAATATAACATGAGATCGGTCAGACACATATATATATATAGATATATATATATATATATATATATATATATACATATACATATGATAGTGTGGGGCTCACCGATCTGCTTAAGGAACATGCATGTTCCGTTGTGCCCTGGAGCTCAGACTAGAGCCCTCGCAGGCGGTCGCATAGCGACGTGTAGCATATGATGGAATGGAACCGACAAAGTCAAGGGAGACCGGAATGGCCATTTCTGGCTTATTAGCCGTCATCAGCCAGTCATACCCAATCCCAAGTGTGGAACACCTGGGATTCGAACCCGCGACCTTTGGTATTTGAGTCGAACGCTCTACCATTTGAGCCACGGGCTCGTTGTTTTTGTCGGTTGTGATCGGGAATATGATGATAGTGTGGGGCTCACCGATCTGCTTAAGGAACATGCATGTTCCGTTGTGCCCTGGAACTCAGACTAGAGCCCTCGCAGGCGGTCGCATAGCGACGTGTAGCATATGATGGAATGGAACCGACAAAGACAAGGGAGACCGGAATGGCCATTTCTGGCTTATTAGCCGTCATCAGCCAGTCATACCCAATCCCAAGTGTGGCACACCTGGGATTCGAACCCGCGACCTTTGGTATTTGAGTCGAACGCTCTACCATTTGAGCCACGGGCTCGTTGTTTTGTCGGTTGTGATCGGGAATATGATGATAGTGTGGGGCTCACCGATTTGCTTAAGGAACATGCATGTTCCGTTCGAATGCCAGGTGTGCCACACTTGGGATTGGGTATGACTGGCTGATGACGGCTAATAAGCCAGAAATGGCCATTCCGGTCTCCCCTTTGTCGGTTCCATTCCATATATATATATATATATATATATGATATCCATATATTTACATATATATATATATATATATATATATGCTGAGCATTTGTTTACATCTGACACGCTCCTCTGCTTCCTCTCCCACAGGGCACGCGAATAGGAATCTCCTACCCGCCCCTGCCCTAATACACGTGCCCGTGGGCTGAATTTCAGGAAGGGTCCATATTTCCACGTTCTGACCCAAATTCCAATTCAACCCTTAACCGGGACCAAAATGTTAACGCTAAATCTTAACCTAACATCAATCCCCACCTTAACCCTAACCGTAGATTCCTCGGAATTCAGGTCAAAGTCACCAGTATTTCCGATCGTTCCTGGTCTCGTGTCCTGTCGCTGAGCCCTTTATGTTACCGTTGCCTTTATGTGATCCGTGGCAAAAAATCGATCACTCATACCAACCCAGTAGTTAGTCAAAAGACGGAGCATCTCTGGATGGCTAGCCAAGAGAATTCCGATGCATTTAAACAGCTGTATCGCGGAGTACCCTAAGGGAACGTTCTTTAAAAGCCCCAGTCCTTGAAGGTCAACTTTATATGTAAACATGAATGGTAATTTAAGTATTGATGTTTAATCCATGATATTCTATAAGAGATAAAATACTTGACTAAACGTAACGCTGACCATCCTGTTTTTCGCGTGTTGAAAAAAAAAACTGAAAACTGAAAAAACTGGAAAAAAACTGAAAAACTGGATTATCTAGATAACTTGAAGCAGCAGTTACTTCTGTACAGTGAGTAGACTATATTTTTTTCTTACTGAGATGTCATCAATAGAAAGTTTGTCAACGAAACTGACTAAGCTATACAATAAAATCTCAGTTCAAAAAACGATATGGCCTATACTTTGCCTCTCACTGAGGCTAACTGACAGCGATGGTCTTTCAGTCCTCCAAATATGGCTACAAGGGAATCAAAGAGAGAGGGTGTTTGATCAGCATGTTTCAGCTATAACTTTTAAACCGAACTTTTAGTTGATCACGATATGAATAAATCTGTATTTCGAACGGCGATTTAAAGTGCTTATCGAGCGATGATAACGCTGTCGGGAATGATGCAATCAACAAAGGAATGGAAAATAACTATTGTGCATTACCGCAAGTCTTTTTATTCATAATTTATTCGCGTTTGTCCTCCGAGGTCCGCTGCCAGCTGCTTGCAGCTGCACAGGCCTCCAGCATTTTATAAGTCAAATATCAACCTCGAGTTAAGTTCCTCCTCTGCCTATCGTTCATCACACGTCAACCAACCGATTTCCGAGCCCTTAGTTTGTTCCTTTCTTCGAAGGACAGTTTTGTTACATGCCCTTAGCGGACAGGTTGAAGCCTGCATTTATTTACAAGTTGTTTCAAACAGCTCTCTTTGCCTGCCGTTGAGCGATAGGATCTGTATCCTACTCAAACATCGGTCGATGCTAGAGGTTTGGTATGTGAGAAGGTTGTCATGTTGCTACATCTGACTGCGTCGAGCACTTAACCAACACTGATGTTCTTTCAGTCCCACGAGCATGGTTACAAGTACGTCAAACAGAAATGTTGTCTGACCAACGTGTCTTAGCATTAAGCTGTCGACAGTTTATAAAACTTGTGTGGACAGTGTGTTACTGAATACTTGATACTTTCACGACGTAAATGAACCTATACTTTACGGGTGGTGGTGTAACGTCGTACTCAGCCTTTGGTAGATACTAGGGGTGAAGTAAGTGAGGAGGCTGTCATATTGCTACATCTGACTGCATCGAGCGGTCTGAACGTTTTCTGAACTCGGTTGAACACAATTTCTTGCTAGAGGTTCTTGTGGGCATTTACACAAGCGGCCAATTAAAAGCGGTAGGCAAAAAAACAAAACACGGAATGATAACAATTACCATCATCTTTTGAACAAAAGGATGCATGGAGTTTAAGCGTGTCTCAGCACACTGGTGCAATTTCTGGAAGAGCCCTGCTGATATGCTTCGGCATACGGATAACTCACTGACTTTCTTGACCTTCGCACGCAGACCCAAGAGGGACAAGATTGTCTCAAATATTTGGATGAGCACAGCCCTCAGATCATCATCACACCCCTAGGGTGAACTCTCTTCTTATCTGTCGGTTTCTCGGCGATACGTTCATCAGCAAAAGCCTATAAGAGCTCTAAAATCCGTCTGTTGAAACGCAAACTGGCAGTGAAACATTTAAGGAAAAAATGGAAAGTTAACTGTCTATAAGTTCTGCCACAGACATAAGGCTACTTTTTGGAACATGAGGTTTTTTGACAAAGCATAAGAGTGAGTCCTGGTAGACATCTGAAAAGAAGACGTGAACATGGTGCTTGCACAAACAAAATGGGTGGCCAGACCGCACCGGCCCTAGATTTCTGTAAGCTCACTCGTACGTCAAGGACGTCTTGGAAACAAAGGCCCTGACTTTTGGGATTATGTGTTGATGGGAGACAGCCATCAGACCCCACCTAATGAGCCCTTAAAACCCATTGCCTTAGCAGAAGGTGCATATAGTCCTTTATCGCATCTACTGCAGGTGCGGCATAGTAAGTACCTCTGAGAAGCGGGGCGTCTACTATTGACTCGGAAGAATGAACACGCAGCAGACACAGGAAGAAGTGACACCAGCTCCGAATTCGCAGCTCATTCAACGGACCCAGACGAATTCCCAAGTTCGTTTACACTGATGTTCACCCCAGAGATAGCGAAAGCTGGACGCGGAAGTTTATTAAATCACGTTTTTCCTGCTTGCATTCCATCAACGAGTGTAATGACCTTCACCTGCTATATTTAATCCAATGGCACTGCCTACACGAGGTATCCGGCCTCACGGAAGGCGCGTGGGTGAAAACTACTTAAAAACTTTAACACTGGTAATGAACTAGCAACTGCTAACGATGCGATTTCGAAAGCCCAAGCAACCTTCACGTCAATAACTACAATGTACAATGAATGTGGCAGTTGTTCACTTTGGTAGGCATGTGATCCTGTTGCAACTGCATTCTACAAATACCCTAAATCCTGCGAGCCCACTATCCTTGCCTGTTGCTTCTGCCTCTGATGTTGGATCTGAGTTTGAGTTTGAAACATCAGGCAAACAAAACCCTTGTTCAAACCCTTGTCCCCTTATTCGCAGAGTGAACACTATCTACCAAGCCTGCAAGATAGGCAAACGGTTAACTCTGATACAAAGCGGCAGAATTAATTCCTCGGTATTTTGAACTTCACATCCGACTTGTCAGGATCGACCACATGCAGATGTCGGTTGCGATGACGATCCACAACAGCGTCGCCAGATGCATTTTTTTCTGTGAAGGAGAACAGGACTGGTCTAGGTCGTCGCAGGTGCTTAAATGATATGCTACGTAGTTAGTATTTGTGATGTTTTTGGAGAGACGGATAAATTCTCACTAAAAGCTTCATGGCCAATCTTGTCCGCCCTATGAATTCCACAACTATTCTATATGGGCGTTTTATCATTTGATCGTAAACAGAAGATCAATGTAATGCAAGAGCCTGTCCGACAATAAAATTGCTGCAACCAATTCTGTGACATATTAAATTTATTTGTTATCAACAAACTTTTATGGCAGGAAGCGAGTCATGCACGTTTTTGCAGGTTCATGAAACTGTTAAATTGTTATTTGATTTCAGATTATATGCCGTTTTAAGTTACGCTATGTGGTGTTATATGAGCCTGGATTTCTCGATTAAGTAGAATGGCAGTTTAGGGCTTATGTTTTTAGCTTAGTTGATGCGTCTTTCAATCTGTCCAGCCTGTGAATTAGGTTTTCTTCTGTTTCAAGGCAACCCGTTTTCTGGCAGTTTATATGTTCCTGAGTCTTTTAATCTTGTTATACTACTGTATTGACTTTGCCCTAATCGGTTGTTCAGATAAGGATGTTTCCATTGTTCTGGAGGACGAAGTGGTTTGGTCATGTTTCAAATAACCCGTACACACATACCGTCAGCCTTTACACCATTGGTTCATTAAACATACTTGTGGACGTCTTACAGTAGAGAACGGGAGCTGTATGAAAGTGCGATATAGCACAATTAATGTAGTACTAGGGAAAACCGGTGATGTTGGCCCGATTGGACCCAAGACCGAAACCACTCAAAAGGTCCTCGCCTCTTCTGGAACATGCTGGTCATGATGACGTGGCAACTGGCACTATCGTGGACACCTTAGTCGCCAAAGAGACTCACACTCACATTCAATGGACCGCTGCCGTTATGTGTTGGTATCTGGCAAGAAAGCGAAGGCATAGCTGTGGGGATGACTTTTATGGCCGCCTCCACAGGACATTGGAAAAGGAGGTGCCCGCAATGCATGCGGCTTTGAACCGAATTCCGGGAACCTTAGGTCAAGGATTATGGTGAGGATTAGGGTTAAGTTCACAGTTGGGTTAGGTTCAGTAGTATCTTAAGGGTTAAGATTTGAGTTCGTGTACGGTTTAGGTTTAGCGTAGGGTTAGGGTTAAGATTAAGGTTAACCCACGGGAATTTTTACGCCTGCCGAAATTTATCGAGAGGCCATGTATTTAAAGTGGGTGGGACGTTTCTATTCCCGTGTCCTGCTTTGTGGGCCTTTATAAGTTATACTTACCGGAATTATGTCCATGACAGTAGAGGTTAAACAACTGAGTTCCGCACCACGTATCCCCCCCCCCCTCTTCAAGCTCACAAGGCCAATGGAGGAATCGACAGAGTATCGTGTCAATGATGCGCAAGCTTTATACTCGCCCAAAGCGTTTGAGGTGTGTTTCGCATCGTTTCCTCGGGCACAGCATGCTTTGACGATATCTAACCTGCCGAGTGACTTCGGTTAAGAGGGGTTGACACAGTCAACTGTCCCGTAACCGGTGCTGTACTAGTGAGTCTTACACACATTCCCACATGTGGTGGTCCTGTCAATCAGTCCCGCTCAGAAAACCCCGGTATGGATGTCTTGTGTGGCCTACCCAAACAGGGCACGGGAGTATTGGCCCGTCCTGAAATTTATCACGAGGCCACATATTTTAAGTGTTCGGGGCGGTTCCTATTCCCTTGTCCTGTTTAGGCTGCCATACAAAGCATCCTTACCAAAATTCTGTTTGCACCATATCCGCCGAGTGGTTTAAATCAACTGCTATCCACGACAGTGTTCTTGGGTTGTCCAATTATTGCTTTTCTGGCGAGGTTGTGAGCGCTTCAACCATTTTTTGGCTGTCACTCAAAATAAATTTTGGCAGAGGGATTCTGTGGGAAACTACTGTAACAGATTAGTCTTGTGGGTCTACTCTTCGCTAAAATTGCAGTTGAGCTGTTCCCTCTATCTCTTACACTTCAGCCATGTGTCCAGAGTTTTCACATAAGACCTTGCTGTGTGCACATTCTGTTGTTGTTTCTTCTTCTTCTCCGTCTGATCTGCTCCCCTTTAATTTCTTCGGCATTGCCCGAAATCGGTCCGTCTGATGAGTTTTTGGTGTTCATCAGCGCAACATCGATATAATCTTGTGCCATAATTTGCAGCATGTTCTATTGACTGTAACAGCTGTCAGTTAGGCTGTGCTGTTAACTCGATTCCCGGCCTAAACTCTGTTCCATAAATTTGCAGCCCCAAAACACAGAGAGTGGAAAAATCGATTCAATATTGCTTTAGTTTAGCTAGTTGGACACAGTTAGCGTCCTATCTGTTTATTCGCCTCCGCCATTTTTAACGGAGTAAGTAGGTAAAATAAGGTATTGATTTCATGCCGACAACTTCCGCTAATTCCTAAGCCACAATTTATACGGTTTTCTAGTAGATTCCAAGTGGGCATCAGAAGGAGTTGATTTGCTGCCACTTTTTCCAGCAAATAGAAATGTATGGAACACTTTTTCTTAGTGGTTAAGAAGCGCCTAGTTTCTTTGAAACCTTTCCTGGAATTTTACTAGTCTACAGCCAACCAGATGAGGTGTTTGAATTAAAAGCGGTCATCCTCGCTGGCTGACTGTCTTCCCTCAGTACCTAAGGTAGCCAGTAAATACCGTTAAATGGGCTTTCATTAGGCAAGCTGTCAGCTCACGGGATAACTCGTACCTTGTGCTCTGTCCCGTTTGTGAGGATAGTGGACTGAGAGCGCGGCTACGTTGGTTCCCTCTTGATGAGGCCGCCATGGCACTCTCACACCAAGTCGCCCCCTGTTTATGTAAAACCTTGGTCTACTGTGAGTGCGTGTGTGCTGGCTCTTGTGTTGCATGCATAGACGGGATATTTGTCAGTTATTGCACCTGACCCTGCTTCCGATCCGTCTGACTGCCAGGTGGGTGAGGAAGGTATTTGGGCGGCAGGTGCTACGCAAATCTGTTATAACTATAAACGAATTTATGCGCATGCTAGCCTACTGTACCCACCCTGTTGATAAGACACACAGTGGAGATCGTCGTTCTTGACGATCCACGAGGCCAATTAACTAAATGCGAATACCTTACCTTTTCATAAACCGTCAGAAGTTGTCGTTAGACCAGAGCAGTTGATAAACAACTTGAAAAAAGTGCATGGGAAATTAACTGCAAATAACTATTTAGAAGAAGACAGAGTTATCTGGATCTGTTCTTTCTTTAACATGAGTCTCCTCTAGTCCGCATCGGTCGCAGCAAGTCGAATGGTTACAGACTTAGGGAAGCGAAACTTCACTCATGTTGGTGATCATTTTCAAAATGTAGGGTTGTTGTAACCGGTTCGGTCACCCCTTGATTCATGTTTTACAGCGTCTCTACGGCGTCGGCATGTCCTAGTACAGAAGGAACTGCACTAGTCGCTGACTCAATTCGTTGCGGGAGCTGACGACATAAAGTTAATCGGCGGCTGTCCGCGAGGGAAGCGCGAAGGAGTCGGCGAGGCAGAACCGGTCTCATCAGTGCAGTCATCACTACTTGCGGTTGACTTTTAGCTACGCTAATTAATCCACCCACTCAAAGGGTCGAGTTGTCACAGTGGGCGCTAAACTGACACACAAACCTCTCTGCGCTCTGTGTGTGTGTGTGCACGCGTGCGTGTCCGTAAAGGCCTTTGACTCAGCTCGGCGTTTTGACACTGCCTCCACCCAGATACGCACAAACGCACGCACGCACGCACAGAGCGGCCCCTCACACTGGGACCTTTCCTATGAGTGAACTTCGGGTGGTGCTGGTGGTGGTGGTGGTGGTGGAGGAGGAGGAGGCGGAGGCGGGGAGGAGGAGGAGGAGGAGGCAGTATAATGGCCTTGCGTACACAGGTTCAGAAAACGTTTTCTAAACTGCATGGAGTCGTGGCGTGGCGGCTGGCGCGGGGCGTGGCGGGTGGTGAGAATGTATGCTACTCCCGTTGGGTTTTTAGCGCTAGTGGTATGTAATTGGATTATCCCGACAAGTTTCTCAGTAGTGCTCTATAGCGTGAGGAAATGGGTAACGCTAGTACAAGTGAACGAAAATCGGGGGCGAAAGAAGATGAGCACTTTGTGATCGGAATTTTTCCACGAAATTTATCGCTGCCCTGCACGCGCATGGGACCTCTCTGTCGAATTCTTCCCCTATATATTCGCCTAAGCGTACAGTAGAACATCACGGTATCTCCTACGCACCGCCTCTCCCTCAATAATAGCTAGCATTGCAGGTGCAAATACGTCAGTGAAGCTTGACTGTCTCGCCTGATCGTAACTGTCGACAGCTGACAGGCGAGCCATAAAACATTTCCCCTTTTTTCTGATGCTCAGATTTACGACCTGTTTCGCCTGAACTAAGGCAAACCACCTTCTGCTGTTTGTGGCTGGCTCAAAAACTCTCAACAAAAGGTCCAATATCTTCCCTGTCTTCTATTCAACTTGCGATCCATTATGTTACTTTGGCGTACCTTTTTGTCGCCCACCTACACACACCGTTCCAGTCAGATAATTGATAACAATAGAGGGGCTGAACCGTGTGTGTTGGGTGTCTAACGTATCCATCTCCATTCCTGTCATGGATAGCATGACTAATCCGCTGCAGTCGGTTGAATTAATCTAGGACATGGAATGTCATCTACCTGTCGTCATGAGTCAACCCGGCAGTCTTTGTCTGGTTCGGTACATGTGAGTCTGGTCATTTATTGAAGATGATAAACATAGATAAGTGGTTATCGGAAAAATATATGTAAACCCCGTCCTCATTTACGGTGGCATCTTACAGTAATGCATTTGCCGCAGGTACCAGGACGCTGGAAGGAGAAAGATGTCCCCTCTACTCTCCAATACACCAATAAGAACGAAATTACCATGGGTCTCTAACTTCTGAGTGGACCTGACTGCTTGTCGATCCCTATACGATAGTTCAACCGTCGATTTCGACGAGGTCCACCGTATGCTCCACACCAGGTGGTGCAGGGACGGTGACTTGCGCGTGAATTAGTTTTAAGTGATAGTAGCCTTGCGCTGCAGATACCGCACTCTCTCCTCCTCCCCCACCTGAGCCCGGTGTCAAGACAGAGTCAAGAAGACCGACGATGGGAGAGGGCGCAGGCGGCTGGCGCGGCCGGAGCCGCCCCTGGGCGTGCCACCACACCTGGCTCGGATCCCACGGAGTGTATGTGCCATAAAGGCCACATTAAGAAGGAGCCATTGCAACCTGACTCTCAGTCCGCCAGTCAGCCACTCCACACAAAACACACATTGGGCTGACCACGCGGTCCGAGTTATCCCGTCAGTTGGCAACCTTCCAAGCCACGGCTTTTAGCGCACCGTGAGGCGGGAGAGGATGCAGGTGGCTGGCGCGGCCGGAGCCACCCCCTGGGTGTACCGCCACACAATGGCAGAGACTGTTACTGTCTCTGATGATGGGTTTAAGAGAGAATCCGAAATGTCAGGCCAACAAACACTCTGTTCCAGGGATCACCTGTTCGCTTCTATCAGCAACTCAAGATTCATTATTAAGGGGCATGGCAAGGGGTTCATCACAGTTCTGGCAGGGTTCTAGTGTGGGTTTGTTGATGAAGTCAGGTGCATCGACTTACAAAGGAAGTATCTACATCTTATTCTGCTCTATGACCTCCACATTGCCATTGGTTGCATCTTCCTGTGCGGCACAACCACGGGCTTTTAAATCTAGTCGGCTTTTGGACAGCTGCCTTTTTTCCCCAAATAAGGGAATCGACTGACTTTACCTTTCAACTTTAATCTACCTGGTGACAAAGTTCCGGAAACTTCAAAGTCAAAGAAGTCGTTTATTATGTCCCTTACCGGTCATTAACTGTCATCTTTCAGTTTGCACACTCATACCTCCGCTGTATGACTGTACCACCCTGTCACCACGTGTTTTTTTTTAGGGTTGAACACTGTCTTGTTCACGGCGGTGAGGGAGCAAACTGAACTAGTTTTGACTTAATCATCAAAGCTCTCCTTTTTGTTGTTCCCCGTGCGGGACAGCAGGCACCAGTAACGACCCAATAGTGGTAGTTGCGTTTTCGTGAGTGGGACACGTGTGTTTACCTTGTTGTCAAGCTGTCCGCGGCTGCGCGCACACTCATCGCGGCCACAGCAGCCAGTAAACTTGTGTATCTATGAGCTACTGCCCTTTGAAATTCTCAATTTAACTCCTCCTCCCCCCTTTTTGACTTTGCCCTCGTTCCCACAAACATACACATGCACTCGAGCCGTGATTTCCTCCTGTTTACGCTTCTAGCAAGGGTTTTAGCTGCAGACCGTTGGTGCCCTGGCCCGGCCCTCTGCTATGTGCGGCGGTTGGACCGACTGCCAGCGGTCACCGCTCTGCAGGTGAGCCACGGACGAGTGACACGCTGGCCGCTTGACTTTTGGACGCCATGGTAACCGCCATTGCTGCTGCAGTGGTGGTGGTGGTTATGGTGGTGGTGGTGGTGGTGGTGGTGGTGGTGGTGGTGGTGGTTACCATTAGCCGCCGTGACCGTTGACGCCATCACCACCACTGTCGCAGACGCCGTTATAGACGGTATTTGTGGCGACAACAGGCGACGTCAGCTCCAGACACCGCTGCCGCTGCGTTATCTGACCACACCTCTGCACTTAGATCCACGCACCCTTCGAAGCCCCGCTCAAATTAATTTGAGGACCTAAGACGATGGGGAAAAAACGAGCCACCGGCAGACACAGAGGGTGTTCCAGCTTCGTCACCCTGTGGTGCGCATGGTTTCGCACGCTTATCACACGCATGCGGTCTGACTCACATCTCTTCCGTACCAGCACCTCTTTAAGTACTGCCAGGAGCTTACGTTGCGCAGCCTGTATCCTCCCTCTGGTCCCGCTTGCAAAAGTTTCGGTGAGGCTTTGTTCAAAGGACCTCGCATTGACAAACCCCAAGTGAACAGATATTCACACTGCGACTTCTCAGAGGGCTTTAATCAGTACTCATCAATGACTTCCGCTGTCACCATAGGAGGGTTGTGGTGGGCGAAGCTGCAGAACGTCGTAAGTCATGGTCCGGTGTAACGGAGATGAGCAAAACCCGATGGGGGGATGGGGGGGGATTGCAGGGCAAACATTTCTGCCGATACCGCCTTTGAAGTGGCGCGCTGATGAGTGCCAGCTATTAAACTGCCGCATGGGGCCCAGGAGGTTTTGAGTTTACAAAGCCTTTTGGCGACCGTTTTGTAATGAGTCCTGGCATAAACTGGCCATGAAGTGCAGAGTCCTTTTACCTTGCTGTGTGTTTTGCGTAGAGACACATGGATGTTAATAGTAGTAAAAATGCGATTCCCAGGTGATATGTCGAAGGAAGAAGAGGCATTTACCCCCTTTAAATACATGGATACCATCTGCTTTATGACCAGGTGGCATTCACGCACAGAAGGTTTTAGGAATCTCGTAGCAAAACAACTTAAGCGTAGTTGTCAGCACTCGGAGAACCTTTAACTTTCACTTTCGCGGGGTGAGTATTTCCGAGAATTGTTATTACATTTGTCAGCGATTAATGAGGCCAACAGGAATGACGACCTAAACACTAAATATACTCGAACTTCGAATAAAGATAGCAAAACTGTTCATGCTTTCGCCAGCTCTGAGCAATTTTACCTGGGATTTACTCGAGGAAACGAGGTTCGTGTAGTTTTTTGCGTCAATTCAGTTGGACTTCCTTGATGGATAATCGACATATATATATATATATATATATATATATATATATATATATATATATATATATATATATATATATATATATGTATATACGATACATTTGTTATCGTCAAAAAAGATCGACTTGATCCACTCCACAAAAGCCTGAACTCCACGTTCCCAGGAATTCAATTCACCCTCGAAACAGAAGTTGATGAACGACTCCCTTTCTTAGACTTCCTCGTACATAGGAAGACAGACGGGACACTACATACCTCAGTCTATCGTAAAGATACATACTCCGAGGTTATTTTACATTTTGGGAGTAACCACCCCATGTCTCACAAACGCAGCTCTGTTAACAGCTTGCTACGTCGAGCAAAAACTCACTGTTCCGATTAAGAAACATATCGAACAGAAATGAAATACCTTTTCAAATTATTTTCCCAAAATTGATATCCTCTTGACTTTGTCCGTCGATGCATGCGACGACAACAGTTAAAAGAAAAAGGTATTTCCAGAGCTACGACCTCCCAGGCGTCAAAAACAACAAACTGGCGAACCCTCCCGTATGTAAAGAATGTATCTGAGCTAGTTGAAAGACAGCTCAAGAAACACAATATACAAATAGCGCACAAACCAACAAAAACTTTGCGCACCCAGCTTGTACACCCTAAGGACAGGGTTGGCTATTTCAATAGAAATGAAGTCGTCTACAAGATACCGTGTACCAGTTGTGATGCAGTTTATTGTGGCCAAACCGGAAAACCTCTATCTACCCGTTTACATGAACATCAGTTAGCGGTGAGGAGACGAGACCCTTTATCGCAGTTAGCCATGCACACACTGGACACAGGACACCTATTTGGATGGGAGGATACCCACATCGTTGGCGCCTGCCCAACAAGAAAGGGCCGCGAATTCCTGGAGGCAATGCACTCAGGCGAGGCATGCATTAACAGGTATATCGATTTAGATGCCAATTACACATTTCTCAAGGTCAAGTGGAGGCGAAAACAGCCACTATCGATCAGATAACTTCAAAATCTGGATGTCTATTGGCTCAAACTTTAGCCAACCACAGAATCTTGTGTTAGGCATTATTTAAGGTTAACTGTTTTCTGTACATCTCCCATTTGTCTGACGACGAACTGGGGCACCAGATTCGAAAATTTACACAATAAAGTTATTTTATTCCCAAAGAACTCAACTTTATTTAATAAAATTTCTTGGGATGCCGATATTTCAATATATATATGTTCAATATACATACATGTTCCTTAAGCAGATCGGTGAGCCCCACACTATCATTTATATATGTATACGTGATAGTGTGGGGCTCACCGATCTGCTTAAGGAACATGTATGTTCCGTTGTGTCCCTGGAGATCAGACTAGAGCTCTCGCAGGCGGTTGCATAGCGACGTGTAGCATATGTTGATAAGGTGGAACCGACAAAGACAAGGGAGACCGGAATGGCCATTTCTGGCTTATTAGCCGTCATCAGCCAATCATACCCAATCCCAAGTGTGGCATACCTGGGATTCGAACCCGCGACCTTTGGTATTTGAGTCGAACGCTCTACCATTGAGCGACGGGCTCGTTGTTTTGTCGGTTGTGATCGGGAATATGATGATAGTGTGGGGCTCACCGATCTGCTTAAGGAACATGTATGTTCCGTTGTGCCCTGGAGCTCAGACTAGAGCTCTCGCAGGCGGTCGCATAGCGACGTGTAGCATATGATGAAGTGGAACCGACAAAGACAAGGGAGACCGGAATGGCCATTTCTGGCTTATTAGCCGTCATCAGCCAGTCATACCCAATCCCAAGTGTGGAACACCTGGGCTTCGAAACCGCGACATTTGGTAATTGAGTCAAGCTCTATATATATATATATATATATATATATATATATATATATATTACATATATATATATATATATATATATATATATATATATATATATATATATAATCGAGTTTTATTCTAGAATTGTCAAACATGTTACACCGGCCCGTCGTCAGATGAAATTAAAAGTGGGAGTTGGGATTATCACACTAGAGAGCTTGGTAAGGGGCGGGCAGACAGACAGACAGACATCCGTGGGAGGGGGACGAGAAAAATGGTACGATAAATGTCGGGAGTGAGGGGAGGTGTTAAAATCCTGATTGTTGTTCACGCGTCGGCGGGGTGGGGTGGGGAGGATACCGCATCCTTGGGTTTCCACTTGGCCAAACAAGGATAATCTATTGTTGGTTAAAGGTTGACGTGATTCAGTTATCCGTGCACGTAGACCTTCGTAATTTACATCTAGATTGACATAGCGGTTGATGCTGTTTGTTTTGGGGTGCCAAGCGTCGAGGAATTCTCGTGTCGGCTTGGTTTCAGCCATGGCCATCGCTTCGGTTGCGTCACAATCGAAGCGGTGGTCTCAGTCCATGGCGTGCGCAAACACGACGCGATCCCTTGTCTCATGTTTGCGCACTCTGTGGACTGCCCCTCACCAAACTCTCTAGTGTGATAATCCCAACTCCCACATTTCATTTCGTCTGACGACGGGCCGGTGTAACCTCCTGGAAGATTCACGAGTAAAACTCAATTTTCCAACGAACCTTCTTTCTTCATATATATATATATGCCTGGGTGAACCTATGCAACACACCAACACATTCGATGTGATAACCGCGGAGAACACGAACCAGCAAGACCTCCGGCCAGGCATGAACATGGACGCAGGTGAACATAGTTTGCGTACGAACACCGATGATGGCGTCTCCAACCCGGCAACGACTCAGCAACCACCGATGAGACGTGCACGGACAGATGCAAACGAGGTACGAGAAACAGACATGCGGGTCCGGGACAACAAACGCGGGCAATACAGACGAGGTCAATGGCACTTGCCATCCCGACACAGCCCCCAGGCGAGGCGAAGGAGAAACAAAATCAATTATCAGTAGGACAGCCATTAACCCCCCACCCCTGCAGTGCACCCTGCACGAATAGCTGTAGAGCCAGCATGTTCAGAACCCATAAATACTGTGAGGCGCCGTACTGAACCTACCTCCGACGATGGAATCTTGTTTGATTTTTGAAACGTCAGGATATTAAACCTATTGTTCCCGTGATCGCCTCTTCTTCTGATATATATATATATATATATATATATATATATATATATATATATATATATATATATATATGTGTGTGTGTGTGTGTGTGTGTGTGTGTTGTGCTCCTCTGGCTATCTCTACACATGTGAGATGTAAGCCGTTCAACCCCTGTTCTGTGAAATCCTGGTGCTTGTGTTTCAAATAGGTCATGCAGTACACAGACGAGGTCACCAGCAGCTGCGCCTGTTTTCCGCATCAGACAACTGACCGGCTCGACAGTGGTCTGATTGTGGGGGTGGGAGAGAGTGAGAATGAAGGCTCAGCGTATTTTCCTCACTATAAAACAATCTGACGCTTGAAACTATCACGGTGCGCTGCGCCGGCTTGGAAGGTTGCCAACTGACGGGATAATCCCGGCGGTCAGCCCAATGTGTGTTTTGTGTGGAGTGGCTGACTGGCGACCGAGAGTCAGGTTGCAATGGCTCCTTCTTAATGGCCTTTATGGCACAGCACTCCGTGGGATCCGAGCCAGGTGTGGTGGCACGCCCAGGGGCGGCTCCGACCGCGCCAGCCACCTGCGCCTCCCATCTCGGTCTTCTTGACTCTGTCTTGACACCGGGCTCAGGTGGGGGGAGGAGGAGAGAATGCGGTAGCTGCAGCGCAAGGCTACTATCACTTAAAACTAATTCATGCAAGTCACCGTCCCTGCAATTCACCTGGTGTGTGGGAGCATACGGTGGACTCCCTGTCGAAATCGACGGTCGAACTGTCGTGTTGTGCCCCCTAAACGGGCCACGTGGTAGATGCGTTGGACCAACACGGGGGCCACATCAGGGCACGGCATGCGTTATTCGGGTTGTGCTCCGCTAACAAATGCCGAACATGGGAGGTGTGGTGGGACGCCTAGTGGTGACTAGGGCTTAGGGGATCCAGCCGTGCCAACCACCTGCGTCCTCTCCCGCCTCCGGTCTTCTTGACTCTGTCTTGACACCTGGGCTCAGGTAGGGGAGGAGGAGAGAGTGTGGTAGATGCGAGTCTACTATCACTTTAAACTAAATCACGCGTCACCGTCCCTGCTCAACTTTCCCATGGAGCATACGGTGGACATCGTCGGACTACGACGGTCGAACTGTCGTGTGTGTAGTACAGTCCCCGGCCACGTGGTATATGCGTTGGACCAACACTGGGGTCACATCAGGGCACGGCATGCGTTATTCGGGTTGCGCTCCCATAAAAAATGCCGAGCATGGAGGTGTGGTGGCACGCCTATGGGTGGCTAAGACTTAAGGGACCCAGCCGTTCCAGCCACCTGCGTCCTCTCCCGCCTCCTGTCTTTTTGACTCTGTCATGACACCGGTTTCAGGTGGGGGAGGAGGAGAGAGTGCGGTAGCTGCAGCGCAAGGCTACTGTCACTTAAAACTAATTCACGCGCAAGTCACCGTCCCTGCTTCACTTTCCCATTGAGCATACGGTGGACATCGTCGGACTACGACGGTCGAACTGTCGTGTGTGTGTGTGTGTGTTGGGAGTGCCTTCACCGGTCAGTTTACCGGACATGCTTATCCTGTTGCTTCACGGGCTCGATCCAGGGTTTTCATCCTTGTAAAGCTGGAGTTAGGTGACGCTAGCTGGCAACGGCAAATGAACCAGAAATGGGCACCCCAGTTTCTCTTACCCTTGTTAGAACTCCTCCTTCTACTTACACATATATCTTTTACGCATTTTAATTTTCCCTGAAGACCTAAACTTCGGAACCACAGACAGAAACTGGGCCCAACTTGACGAATCCATGATGTTGGAGGTTTCGCATAATTTGACTTGTGTCCTTCTGAATGTGGGCCTTGCGAAATTATTTCTGGGTTTTATCCATGTTCATTTGAGCCCCTTGTAAAAATTCGGTGAACTTGGTGGGATTCGAACCCATGCCAGTAAGGGAAAGGCTTTAGTACAGCCAAGGCTCTAGCCAATTGAGCTTCTAGGCCCCATCGGGAGCCGTGAGTTTAATCACATTCGGGTCAAGTTACCCGCCCAGCCCAATGCAACGGACGGAATCAATCAATTTCAATACAGTAAGCTGACTGCCCAGTTAAACCATCGTTCTCGACAATGACCGTCGTGTCCCACCACAACGAGGTGCCCTCAGGGACGCTGAATTGTGCGGGAATCAGGTTTTATTGACTCGTGCAGCGCTCTATTCGCACGCCCTCCTGGATTCGTTGTATTTAGGAAGACCGGATGCGGTTTGGGCTGCAGGTGGCTGGCGTGGCGTGAGCTTGTGCATAGGAGTGTAACCACACCCCCATGGATGGGTCCGTTTTTATGGGTGCGCAGCCTTAATAACGTCTATTATGCCCTGCATTTGTCCAGTGCCTCTACTGCATGGCCCGTTATAAGGGTATTCAGCATAGGCGCAATATCACTGACGAACAGTTCCGTGGAAAGTGCGGAGGAAGTCTTCACTGGAGTTACTGGTCGTGTTGAAAGGGCCCTGCATACTACCCCTTGAGGCAGGTCGTTGTACAGAACTTCTTTGCTCTGTGACAGGCCAGTAAATCAAATCGATGAATGTGATATCTCTGTCAACCTAGGTCCGCTTTACTATTCAAAAGGCAGTCACTGAAAAGTGCCTGGCATCTCGCGGTCAGCGGACGACGCAACAACTGCCTCCCATTTGCATCGATGGAGTTCAGAAAAAATGTGAAGAACTTATTTTAGGCAACTATCGAGATCTTTCCTATAGGTGCGAACGAGAAACGCTGGTATCCGCCTAAAAAGGACACGGGAATAGGAACCGCCCCGCCCGCTTAAAATAGGTTGGTCGACGGTAAAGTTCAGGAAGGGTAAATATACCCATGTCTTAGCACTATCACTAACCCTAACAAATTAAACAGTCACCTTAATCATAACCCTAGCCTTACCCTAAACCTAAACCATACAGTTAGCAGGATAATAATCTTAACCCTTAGCCGAATCATGACCCTACCGCTAACTCAGGCCTTAACCTCAAAATTAAACCTAACCCTTACCTTAACCCTAAGCCTGACCTTAATCCTGCGCATTAATTTCCTTGAAATTTAGCGCAAAGCGACAGGTACTGTGGGTGATTCCTTGTTCCCATTTTGGCGGCCATACGAGGCATCCCTACCCGAACGCTAACAATCCGGTTCTCATTCATGTTAGCTGTTGTGAACTAACTGTTCTAGCAAACTGCTAGTCATGATGAGGAAGGGAACCTCATCCTCTTTCCTAGATCCCACTCAATAGTTGCGCCACCAGTGTCCGTGATAAAATGCATATTTTCACATGAACAGAGGCCCGCTGCCGCCGTTCTGTTAGTGTCACAGCGTTGGCGTGATGGGATGTTTTGAGACCGAATGACTGGTCAGGAGAACGCAGGGACAGGGGATGGGAAATTCATCGTTCTTTCAGCAGTTGTCAATTTCAAGTGGGAGGGGGCGGGGGAGGCGGTTAGCTGGCTTCCCTGCCCCCCCTTCCTTAAGGCGATTTGAAATGTTGTCGTCCTGTTCTCGCGCCCGCTCACCCACTTTTCGGCCACATAACGGCTGCAGATTTAAAGGTGTGGGCGGGGTTGAGGGGGGGGGGGAGTGAAGGCAGTTGCATTTGGCACATGGGCAGATGAATTCCCAGGTCCAAACTGCGACATGTTGGGCGGTCGCCTTTTCTTGATTCGGGCAGGCGCATTTGCGTGAACCAGGATACGTTCCTTCGCATCCACAGCGAAAAAAATTATATTTCCGTTACCTCGTCATCCTTCCTCATTAGGCCGAAGCGGAACACGTTATGTACTCTATTTGCTACTCACAAACGTGGATTTGGCTTAAAGACGGACTGAACAGCTGTTCCTCTTAGGCCGCCTAGACGCCTGTAAAATTAATGGGTCTGGCATCCAAATGGGAGTTTGCGGCAGTACCTGTTGTTGACTACTCCGAAACCGGCAAAGGGCTTCACATAAAGCGCAAGTCCCAGGAGCGCAAACTACCTTTCATGTTAATTTTTCTTTCCTTACGACCTCCTTGCTGCCTACATTAATTTATCTATCTTGCTGAAGGGCTGAACATGCGATCGTCAGCAGTTCGCGTCTGCCTTCTGTGTATTTCAGCTAATCATTTGCTTTTTGTGGTGCATAATTTGCCTTGTATTTCCGCCTAAATAGGACACGAGAATAGGAACCGCTCACAATACATGTGGCTTTGCGCTAAATTTCGGGGAAATTAGGTTTAGGATTAATGTTGTTGTTAGGATTAAGTTTAAGTGTCATGTTAAGGTTATATTGGACTTAGGCTGCGGATTAGGCTAACCTTCGAGTCCGTTTAAACTGTAGGGCTTCGGTTAAAATTAAGCTTACAGTTTAGTTTTACTTTAGGGTTAAGAAGCGACATTGTTTACTCTTCCTAAAATTTATAACAAGATCACCTATTCTAAGAGAACTTGGTGGTTTCTATTCCTGTATCCTGTTTACGCGACCGTACATGGCCGCCTTACCTGTGATTTTCGTAGCCTACTCGATTCTGTCCATTACCCATATGAGCCAGAATACTGTTCGAGCCCGGATGTTCGCCTGACAACATGAACTGGCAAACCGGTTGTCTCACTTTAACCCAACATCTGTACAATGAAAGAGCAGCACTTGAGCGAACGTCACCTTTCTTTGACGCAGTCTCTCATGATGGATTGGACTGTGAATTGGAAATGTCAGGCAAATACAACTCAGAGGTCCTGTCACCCTCTCGTAAACCTCAGTGACCAGTAGGCCTAGATTGCGCCGGATTGTGCAAGCAAATGCGATTCTGAATGCCTAGCCAGGACCTCATTATTTTACTTGCCTTACCGGTTGGAATATAGCTTGAGACTAGTTAAGTTATAGTTGCTGTCGCCCTGTTTTCGTGATGAAGGGATTTCCTGTTTACTTTAGCACTGTATTTATGTGCGCATTCTATTTTGAAAGTGGCAACGGTTATTCAGGGGTTTTGGCTATTCCTCCTATTTTTGAAGGTGAACCACTAAAACCAGTGCACTAAGACCTGGAGAAAGCGAACTGCGTGTTTACAGACGTTTACAGTTGTCGACCGGTTGTAGCAAAACCCTTTCACTTGATTGCAGATAGTGTTGGTTCTGTCAGACCGCACAGCAGACTATTACTGCCCTCTATTTCCTAATGGGAACTAGAGCATTTACTTTGCGGAAATTACTGCCTTTTGGCTATTTATCAGTAAAAGTGGATGCTTTTACTTACCACTATTTTTAGACCGATCACTTTGCTAAATTATGCAGATTGGCTTGTCTATTTTTCCACCTCTTTCCTGCCTTTTATCCCCTCCATTTTAGCCCACTTATGATGAACCTAATTCTCTAAGGACGCCCAGTTTTCTGCTAATGACACTGCCATCACACCTAAAAAAGATTTTTTTGCCAACCAGCATGGAGGATGAAATAGTTTACAGCAGCCACCACTTTAATGGACTGGTTTTACCGTCGGAGAAGAAGTCCTTAGAACAACTGGAGAAGATCCGTCCTGTTACACCGGACTCATACCTTAGAACCGGTAGCATTCTGATATTTTACGAGTGTCCGTTCGGGGGAGGCGTGTTTTTTAACAAAATAACTTGAAGCAGTGGTATGCTGTGGCAGCCTAAAATCGGAGCACGACAGGCCACCCACTGATTGTCGGTCCTCTTGCCCCTGAAACCACGTGGGGAACCCGGCTAGTTGTAGGTAAGCGCAACTCAAATAACCTGTGCCATACATGAAACTCGACGAAAAATCCCGTTTGCCAGAAAGGGTGTTTGATTATCGTACTTCTTCAGAGCCAAAGATACCTTTCCCAGAAACCTCGGATGAAAAGAATTTTGATGCACAATGCCAGTTTTTTTATCCAACCTATTGATCAGGGACCAGGCTTTGGTTAATGACTGAGCGATTCTGTTTATCGCATATGAGTTGTCTGTTCAGGTGATATTAAAGCGCCGTACTTATTGGCGTATACAGATGTCATTTGGCAGGCAGGCAGACTGACGATGACAGCATGACGTTGATTGTAATTCTGTTCTGCATAATCCGCGGCCTCCATGCCTAGCTCATTCTCTTTCTCTCTCTCTCTCTCTCTCTCTCTCTCTCTCTCTCTCTCTCTCTCTCTCTCTCTCCGTCTGGAACTCCAATACCTACTGCCGACTTCATTCTTTTGCTGAGGAATGAGGGTTAACATGTATCACTAACTGCGATCACATGTTCAGGAGATAACATTTGGCTGTTTTCAGATGTTCTTCAACCGAACCTACGTATCTTTAACCAGAACAGTTTTCGGATTTTCTACGTGTAACATTAGGATTGCCGAATTCGGTGAACTAATAGACGTTGACTGAGGCAGTGACTCAAAATTTCCGTTCGTAAATCTTATGCGACATCGTCGTTTTATTGAATTGGCCTATATCTGAGCCCCATAATGTTGAACGTATGAAAGGTCGGTAGTTAAAAGGAATTCTTTGCCACAGAACGGCCTTTTCACTCATTTTGCATATAGAAACCCGAGGATGCCTTGTGCAAAAATAAAAGTGAAGCAACTGGCAATCCATACCAACAGTAAACACATCCATAGCTTGCATTCTTGCAGAAGCGCACCGAAGCCATGTTGCTCTATTAACTACATAGAGATTGCATTCTTGTCTATGCAGTCAATGCCTCAATACCAAGTGACGGGCTGATCCAATCAGGTAATTTGAATCGGGATGAAAATTCATCTAGTTTCTATAACACAAGCGGAACTGCCTGGAGGCTCTTCTATGACAAGACAATAGGATTCTACAAATAACTTACTTATAGAAATCGCCGCATCTAACTCGGTCATAGATTTAGAGCCTAATTCATTGTGACTTGTACACAGCTCTACCATAATTTAGGGAGCTTAACAACCGCAAGTGGGATCAGTGGCTAGCAAATATAGTTGACCGAATGGATGGTTACATTCTTTCGTCCCTTGTTGACTTTGAAACTACCACTGTGTTGGAATTCGGACTTGAAGCGTTACACTGCCATTCGAACATGTACGAGGCATCCCTCTATGTGAATCCACAATGCCTGTGAAGTTCGCACTCGCAAAATTCGACTTACTGCGTATTTCCTCTGTAGTATACTGTTTGAAACACCCTTACGGTCTAGTTTCGGACCGCCACCAGCCAACCTCCTCCCTTCCCCCCTACTCCACCCAGCATCGCGATAAAGCCGCACCATTCGCGGACAAGCGAAAGCACAAGAGCTTGTAACTTTCGCTGGTGCGCAGACCCCCTGTAGTGAACTTTTTATATTGTGCGAACGGTTTGACTTTCCTCTGCTATTGCGATAAGAATTTTCATGAGTCTGTGGGGCCAGATGTCTTGGCGTTGCAAGCTGATTTTGGGAAAATGACGCAGCAAATCTTAGGCAACAGAAGAGGTTGTCTGCTTGTACTACGTATGACTCATGTAGTAGTTTTCGGCACCACCAAACATCGGAGTTCGCCACCAGCGACATCTGAGCCCACTGTACTAACAAGCTGACGACACCATGAGGTTAACGCAACAGCAATTGCGAATGCGCTGCCCAGTTAAAGTAGCGTTCCTTGCGGAGCGGGAAAAGAAGTCCTCCGGGGTAGGCGTGGACTGTGACTGTACCTGCTCAGGCATTACACACATTCTCACCTACGACAGGCTTGAACACCGGCTCAACGTCGAAAATTTGAAGTACGTCGCCTAGCGATATGATACGTTACGGGAAAAATCAGAGCCAGCATATAATAACTCTTTCAAAAGTCAACTTTTATAGCAGTTCTTTTCGAGCTTCCATCACAAAGAATGCGGTGCCCTTCTCACAAAACCATAGAACGATCCGCCAGATAGCGCCTAATCCCAAATCCTGGCATGGCGGCTCTTTCCTGCCTGGGAAAAGGAAGAGGCAATGAGGCCGCTGGTACACAACACATATTCCTCACTGTAAATAGCCTGGCATGCTTGAATATATTACGGCATGCTGAGAGCCTTGACTTACAAGCCTGTCAACTATCGGGATTAGCCTGTCTTCCTCTCAGGACGGAGAGTCAGGCTGCAAGGAATTTTTTATTAATATGGCCTCTACGGCGCTCTCAGTTAGTTGGGATCCGAGCGGCCCCTTTGTAGTTTCTGGGAAATTATGATTCATTGTGCAGAGACCAGGCCTGTGTGGCACACGTAGTCGGGCTGGTTAAGTCTGTCAGCCACTGGGTGTGGGTAGAGAGAGAGAGAGAGAGAGAGAGAGAGAGAGAGAGAGAGAGAGAGAGAGAGAGAGAGAGAGAGAGAGAGAGAGAGAGAGAGAGAGAGAGAGAGAGAGAGAGAGAGAGAGAGAGAGAGAGAGAGAGAGAGAGAGAGAGAGAGAGAGAGAGAGAGAGAGAGAGAGAGAGAGAGAGAGAGAGAGAGAGAGAGAGAGAGAGAGAGAGAGAGAGAGAGAGAGAGAGAGAGAGAGAGAGAGAGAGAGAGAGAGAGAGAGAGAGAGAGAGAGAGAGAGAGAGAGAGAGAGAGAGAGAGAGAGAGAGAGAGAGAGAGAGAGAGAGATGCTGCAGAAGTCGAACCTCACTAAAACATCGTCCCCGCACCCATCTTTTTATGGGGCACCCGGCGGCTCCCCTCGGTAACGACGGTTGAACTGTCTGGCGGAGGCTTTGGGCACCGCTAACCAAACCGCCCGACCTTTTGCTCTCTGATCCACTTGACCTATACTTATCATTGGCACGTAGTAGAGAGAACAGTGAGTGAGGCAAACGCGAAGGTACGTATCCTCATGACAATTCAATACATTTCTAACGATGATAAATTTGACTTATTAAAGATATTAGCCTTAAGTACTGCCAACTGATGAGGTAAATCGTTTCTGCAGCCTACTCTTCAACTTGTAATGGCTCGTTCTTACTCTGAATTTTATGGTGTTCTTACTCCTGCAAGATTTGACACTGACCTCTTTATTTAAGCCGGCTTTAGTTGAAGGTGGAGAGTATGTCGCATGTGTCGAACGTAGATGACCCAGTCAACTTTGTCAGTCAGTGATTATCATCGCTGTACACGTAGCTCATCGAACAAAATTAACGAACTTCCAGTGTGAGGCAGAGACAGCAGTCTAACCTGCCAGGGTTGAAGTAAATATGAGGAAATCAACGACTACAGTCCGTAACGGACAATGTCCGCAGGAGTCGAGCCTGTAGGTATTTTAAGAGATTACCACCCGTTTACTCCCTAGTGAGGCTTTGTGGCTTGTACCACCCGCGTAAGGCAAACGTCTGGCTTTCCTTGTTATTTTTCTACCAGTGTGTCCAATCCAAAATTGGCGTACTTGGAGTTGATCAGTGTCACGTACTTTAGTAGCTAAATAAATTATTCAGCCTACCATAAGTCACTCGGGTAGCGTCTGCTAGCGACAGCAAAGGCGACTGCCATCAGGTTACGAAAGCCGGTCGGGTACACAGCGAAGAACCTCTTAGCAAGCTCCACGTTTGCCGCTACCACAGATCTGTTACCTGCATGCACATCACCATACACTATCTCCCTCCCTGGTTTATGGCTCTACCTAATCCACGATAATTATTATTACCTCCTTACCCACCATTTATACACTGCATTTGTCTGAAAAGCCGAACTTAAAGCGATTCCTCGTATCGCTTTAATGTTTTACCTCGTACCCACGTAGCTCGACGAGGATTTATTGGAAACACGCGTGTGCTCGCCAACTGATCTTCCAAATTATTAAATCATTGTCCTTCCAACTGTTTTCATCCTATCAAATATCCTTCACGAATTTATTCCGCTAGCTTTGGACATTGCTTTTTCTCGTCCGCCTTTGTTTCTAAACTCTTTAAAACTTTCCTATATGCCCGCGTTGAATGATGAATTTAGGCCCCCAACTGCCTACTGGGTCCTGCAAGACAGGCAGACAATTTTCTATCCGATTTTTGCTGGTTGAAGATTGATTTAGCTTAGGGTATGACTTGGAGTACTTTGTATATACTTAAGGAATTCGTGCCGACAGAAGAAGACATTAATGCACATTTTTGTACAACCTTCCTTCCTCACAGTTACGGTCCTTTTCGGTTTCTATGTTTCTGGTCTCAGCTGGCGTTAAACAAGGGGGCTCTGAACTTCAGCCCTTTTGAGGTTCACTGATTAAACCTATAGTATTTCATTGCATTTGTGTAAATCCACACATCTTACTCGTTAACGTCATTTAAATGCTCTTAGTGCTTCATTGATTCTGATATGGGAATTCCTTTGAAAACAGACAGATGACGCAAGTATACTCAGACCCTTACTAAGTCTCTTAACAGAGCTGGCCTTATGGCAATGGCTTAAATATATTACGGTTAATTTCCTGGTCATCTTATTAAAATCGTTCCCATTTAAACCAAGTCCGCATCAAGACTACAATTGCCGGGCTCTTATCCTGTTTGAGCATTTTGAAAGTACTTTATTCTCTCGTCTTTTTGTTCACCTAATAAGTAGTCAAAAATGGTAAGAAGTAAGTGGTCGACGGAGCAGCTCGTTGTTTGCGGTCCAACGTTTTTATAAATACTTGATTGAGTAGTATAGCGTGCCCCTATTTTTTCTCTCAAACTAAAAGTCGAACTATCCTGGCAAAATAACAGTCAGTAAAAAGCGTTCTCTGTACATGTACTACATGAATTCTGGAAATGAATGTCAGCGTTTTTTCTGCACTTTCATTCCACATTTCTAAAGCAAGAAGATACTGTGGCTAAAATATTCTCTCAAAAGGATTTCTAATCTTAGCAGTAGCGAGTGCATTGATTTTCCTTTCAACCGGTCACAAGATTAGCATGATTAACCGAAAAATATATCTGTGAGCCTTGTCGAGGAGGCATAGTGTTTTCGTCAGTCAGCGCGACGCGGATGTCCGTAATTAGGTTTGCTTGACAGCAACTAAACATCTTGGCCTTCCTGATTCTCAGTGGACGTTTTCCTCTCCTCAATGATGGTAAACCTGAAGCGGAAAGAGCTTGCCATCTATGCAGATATTGGTTTACCAACAGGATTGCCAAAACCTAGATGCACTATTTACCACGGCGTGGTAACAGGGACGAAAAGTACTCATAGACTCGATAATTTGTGCTGTGCGTGGGTAATCATAAAGTGGATAGGTTGGAGAGTCGATAGCAGGAAGCTTATCCGACTCGCAGCGAATAGGGCTTTAAGGTGTCTGTATGTACCCCGTGCTCCAGTAGCCAGACACCTGACTGACCAGTTCGGGCTATCGCAAACAGCTTCTACTGTCAGTTGACAGTGATAGGCACAAAAGCGCGTAATATTTACGCTATTCGCGTTCTCAGGGCTTCTGTCATGCAAAAGGAAATAGGGACATCACATACGGGTAACCGCGCATGCACAAGTAGCAATTAGGAAGCCGTTTTCTTTTAAAACCACTCGGTGTGTATTGCGTGCGTCGAGGCCTTATTGAGTTCAGCTGACATTTTTCATAAATTCCGGGAGGACGGTAGTCCATTTCACGGATATGCGTGAGCTTCGACGTGTTATTATTTAAGATGATGGGTAAACATAATTCATCGGTTTTACGTTTACAGTAACCAGTTAGCTTGACGCACAGGATTTTGTTTGGAGAGCTGCGCTATAAGCTTTGACGCCATGGAGTCAGTCATTTCAACAGAGAACCGTTCTCACTCGAAGGAACTGCGGCAACCCTGTTTGCCGGTCAAAAGGACCGTTCAGCCCGTACATCAGACGCCAGGACTCGCCTCTGTGTTGCTGCTTGATGCCGTTGTGCCCTTTCCGACATGCAGGCAAGTCGTGGCTCTCTTGGTGGGGCCGAGGGTTCCACCCAGAAACCACTTACCCCCCGAGAAGCAGGTGACTTCCTTCGTCCTAATAACCCGACTTCTTCCGCATGACCCCAACGGCCTCCTGGTGGCGTCAAGTGTGGACGCCAAGACAAACCGCTAATTAACGTTCACACCTGGACTGGGGCATCCGTATTTCTGGCACTCATCAGCGTGATGACTCATCAAGGCAGTCCGAGATGCAACCCCCCCCCGTCATCGCCACGCGAAGACAGACTCTCTGCCTCTTTTCGCCTTGCCACCCTGTCGATGCCTGTGGTCTGACCCCACCGCTTGTACAACTGATTAGTCTCTTCGCCACAGGGTGCTCCCAATTCCCGCAAACCCCACTTGTGCCTAAACCGGAAAACTGACACAAACATCTGTTTTTGCCCCAGCAGCACTGGCAGAACCCACACGATTGTTCAGTAAAACTATGATTAATTTTATTTCCTAATTATTTAGAAAAGATAACCGATACATCTGACCGGTACATCATTCTGGTAACCTAATGTCTCTTCTCTTCGCGGCTCTTAAGCCAAATGAGCTGCGCGCTTCTTGATTTTGGCAAAATTGTCCCCTTCTGTGGTCATGCCTGTGTATGCACCAGTTCCCTCAAGGTTAAACCGTCAGTTGCGTTCTCCGAGTTGATGAAAGCTCATCCAGTTTTCCTGCTTGCGGGAGAATACTCTGTCTCCACCATCGACTAGCTTTTTTGGACAGTCGGCCCTGCTTGCAGCCATTAGCATGAGCATTTAAATGCACAGCCAGCACACCGTGGTAGTGGGTTACTTTCTCTCTAATGGAGCATATGCGGGCAGGTATGAGAAGATAGCTTTGCAGCGCACGCATTCTTAGGAGAAAAAAAAACGTAATAGCTTTCGCTTTGCTGGTTTTACCGTACACAGACCTAGACCACAGGACTCGCAAGATGAACGAATACGCACACTACCCTTCCACACATTGTTTCCTCTTTGTCTGCATAGAACCTGCACGTCAACATGTTCTTTAGTTAATGTCAATTAAATTCATTTGAAGTACTTGTGAAAAACTCGGCGCCTCGGTGGGATTCGAACCCATGCCAGAAAGGGGAAGGCTTGAGTACAGTCGGTGCTCTAGCTAACTGAGCTACGAGGTTCCCACCGGGAGTCGTGGGTTTACTCACACTTAGGTTCGAGTCCCACCGAGGCCGCCGAGTTTTTTACAAGTGAGTCAAATGAATTATTCAAATCGGCCGAAATTCCCTGCCAATAGTATTGTGTTATCATCTGATAAATAAAGGTATGTTGCGAAAGGAGCAGAATTCAGCAACAGCCTCGCAATTAATGGCCGCGGTAGGAAACAAAGTATCTTATGTATGGAATTAGCTTGATAGAGGAGGTTTTGATTAGATTGACTTGCAACCACCACTTCCCGAAATCAGCCGTTAGATCACAATGTTAAATTAACAATTCTCAATAACAACCACAAAGTAATTTTGCGATACTGGTCACAATTCCTGCGAGGACTGTACCAGTTGAACTAACACGCACCCCCGAAGAATTTTAACTTATATTAACGCGCACATTTCAAACTTGCCCATTTATTTTTCTCTAGCTGAATGACTGACGTTGCCATCAAACAAATAAACAATATGAACCTATCTTAAACCTCACCCATTTTCAGTGTAGATGACCTAATTTCACCTGAACCACTGTAGTCTCAGCAAACGAATATAGTAAACATACAGTTGAAGGTGTCTTTTCGGAGGTCTGTAACCAATTTTAGACGTCTAGCCGACGAAAGTAAGTACCATCCAGGTAAATATCGATTTGGGATGGATGCTGAAAATTTCACTCGACTTGACTGGTGGTCCGCCCATCGTAAGCAATGGGAATCACCACAGCTTCAAGCATGCAGTGGCGAATTGGGCTGGCTTCGGCTCGTCTACCTCACTCACTGCCCCCTCCCAGCATGTTCCAGTGGCTGGACAAATTCAGGAGGCCTGGCCATGTGCATGGGCGTAAGGACCGAAACGATAATAAATAGTCCGCCTACGCGTGTCACACACGACGTAGTTCCCAGCTCCACTCAACCCAAACCTCAAAGAAAAAAGTGTGTTTGTGTTTTAAGGAGCACACTATAACCCGAATGCTGACCAAATTATCCCATCAGTCAGTAGCATTCAGGCCTAGAGTTGTAGTGCACGTCATAATTTCGAGAGCGAGCGAATGGCGCTGTATTGCCCTTAGAAAGCATACCTCCGTGTCTGCATCATATTCGCTTCTCTGCCCCAGGCAACAGTGGCATGCCGTGGTCTGTCGGCCGACCAAGGCTGGGGTTGGACGCGGTGGTCGACGTGTAATGCCAAGTGTTCCGCAACACAATCATCAAGTATTTCCTGTACAAGTGACATCTATTATAACATTCTTCGGTAGGGATGCTTTTTATGGCCCCCTAAACAAGCTACGAGAATACGCCACGCTTAAAATAGGTGGCCTTGCGGTAAATTTCAGGAAGGGTAAATAGACCCGCGTCTTAGCGCTAACACGACACCTAACATAAAACTAAACTGAAGCATAAATCTTTACCCTAGTCCTACCCTAAGCCTACACGATACCATGATAACAATCTTAACCCTTAGCCTAATTATTACCCTTGCCCCAACTCTGACCTTAACCTCAAAATTAAACCCTAAACCCTAAACGTAGCCCTTACCCTCACATTATTGGTAAACGTAATTTCCTTGGAATATAGCACGAAGCCACATGCATTGAGGGTGTTTCCTTTACCCGTGTCCTATTTAGACGGTCATACAAGGCATCCTTACTGGATACTCGTTCCTATCTGCCAGTTACGCAGTCTTTCCAAACTTTTACCAAATATTTGTCAGCTGGCCATTGGCCCTGCGTCATTTTGCGAGCTTGTCTTCTTGGGTGCCATCGTTAATCTGCGCATCGAGAGCTTTAAACTAGAGATGTTCCTTTGTCTGATGGGGCTTTCTCGTGTGCTCTTCACATCTTACGTAAGATGACGCACATGAACTCTCCTTGGTACGCCTAAGATGATTCTTTTACAAAAACGACGTTAAATATAGCGACTTTATTTGCATTGATGGCAATGGGTGACCAAATGAATTAAGCCAGGTGACTTAAATTAAAACGCTCATTGCATTCTATCTTTGACGTCGTGCATATCGGTATAAATTTGACGTGTTAAGGCAGAAAGGTTTTTTCTATTACAGGGTGTGTTTCCAAGTTATTTTCTTGGCAAAAATATCTACCCTTTGGGCAGAAATCAATCTTTTTGTTTAGGCTGATAATTAACGTCAGACGCATCTGCTTTTCGAAACAACTTTTCTCTAGCGAAGGCCAGTAATATAAATACAAGGCTTTCTAAAACAAATGTCACTATTTAACCTTGATTACTTTGCCTGCGTAAACCCTAGTCCTACTGTGAACCTTATCCCTACAGTTAACACGATAATAACCTTAACTCTTAGCCTAACCATGACCCTAACCCCCACCTTAATCCTAACCATTATTTCTTCGTGATTTAGCGCGAAGCCACATGTGTTGTGGACTGTTTCCTTTCCGTTGTCCTGTTTAGGCGGCCATTCAAGGCATCCTTATCCCATGTAACAGTGGCATGCCATGGTCTGCCGACCCACCGAGGTTGGGATTGGCCGCACTGTTTGACGTAACTTGGCCCCCTGTTTAATGTCAAGTGGTCCACAACAAAATAACCAAACATTTTCTATACAAATGATACCTATCGGTTAATATCTCTGATGATGGGTTTATGTGAAAATCCGAAACTTCAAGCCAATAAAATTATTGTTCCAGTGATAGCTAACATATTATTCTTCACCCACTTCTGATACCAGTTTTGAGCATGCTGTAACTAATGGATACAGTGATATGTACTGAGTTATCGATGATATTTCACTCAAATTCTTTCCTCCTTTATAAAAACGACCTGTAAGGAATGTTACATTCGATATTCCTCAATTAATTGTGCTGTCTTCTTTTAACACAGGCTACGGCATCTTTTGAAATATGAAGTCTGAGACTTCGCAGACGCCAGTAGTACTCCACAGTCTCCGGAAGCCGACTCCGTCGGCAAGGTGCCCTCGATCCTTCCTACCACTACTACTTATTCCAATTTTGAGTGTTTCCGACGGGCGCTGAGAGACCAAGGTGTCCGGATGTTTGCCAGTGTGTCTCAACTATGATGGACTGCAAACAATCCGGTTTGAGGGAACTTCCTCATCCCCCCTCAAGCAAGCTTGAAATGGTCGTTATCTCAAACCAGACGTTTCGTAGCACTGTGCTGAATTCTCTAGCTCTGAAACCCTACTGGTCTCGTGAATTCGGCGGCGAAGTGCGACTGAAATTGCTCAAGATACGCTATTGCAACATAGCCAGTTTAGCACGTGGCGCCTTCGGCAAACTGGGTCTCCAATTGGAGGAGTTGGATCTCAGTGGGAACCCCCTGAAAACTATCGATGCGTTTGTTTTCAGCGGACTCAAATTGAAGAGTCTCTTTCTGAACAACCTCCCCAGACCAAAAATCGATGAGGAGGCCTTTTCCGGTGTTCTGGAGCTGAATAGCCTTAGCCTGCAGAATTCACGTCTCACTCGGCTGTCCTATCATGCTCTGCTCGAGTTGACTCAGTCCAACTTTCTTAAACACCTCTTTCTCCATGGCAACCAACTCTCCCACATCGAGTCATCATTTGAGCATATCTTTCGGACGTTGCAAAGTTTGAGCTTACAGGAAATCCCTGGCACTGCGACTGTAATCTACGCTGGCTTATTCAAATTTACCGACTGAGTCGTGCCAATGGCGCTCAGATACCGAGGGTCCACCAGCAGCCTAGCTGCTCCGGTCCCGATGACTTCGCAAATTTCTCATTTGACCAGGTCGCGCTCAACGACAGCGAGCTGTATGCGGAGCCCTATTTCACCGCCACGCCTCGACCACTGCTCATATGTGAAGTGCCGCGTCTGGAGCACCTCGAGGTGGACCTACGCCAATTTGTGACCGACACTAAGACCAATCAGGCTATTCTGGGCTGCCTGATACGTGGTACACCAGAAGTGCACATCAGCTGGACCCATCAAATTGCCACCGGTCAGACACGAAATGTCACCTCACAGGCGGCACTATCTGCCAGTCCTACTGTCAGTTCCGAACGACAGGGTTTTGACTTTTCGAGAGGTAGAGCTCCCGTTTCGCGGTGGAGCAGTTCACTGACAGTGAGCCGCTTCAACGCGTCCGACGTATATTCCTGCACGGGAACCAACCTACTCGGAAATGTCTCCGCCACAATCCGAGTCCTTTGGCCGAAAGGAGTGAATGCTCCCGCCATTGCGAAAGGAGAGAAAGACTTGGAACCTGTAGATGCCCTCACCACGAGGCGATCTTCCCTTGGCCTTGATCACCAGCTGCCCTACGATCAATACAACATTCTGGCCAAAAGATTTAGCCTGATGGATGTAATCGGTGCTGTGGTGGGCACGTTTCTGGTCACTATGCTGCTTTTCGTGGTGGCCTATCGATCTTCCAGGCTATACAGCTATCATAAGTCCAAGTGTCGGGGACACCTGATGCTTACTGGGCTGACAGGCCAGGAGGCCTCCAAACATTCTCCTGGTGGTACCTCCTCCTCCGGTATGGCTTCCTCTCTGCTCCGATTCGCTCATCCACCGATAGAGCAGCCAACCAAGGCTGCAGCATTCTTCGACTTTTCGGAGCAGATGGGTCAGACCTGTGGCCCACCTGCGGCCCATCAATCGCCGTTGCTGAGGGGCGTCTACAATAGTCCTGGCCCCGACGAGCAGACAGGCATGAATCAGCAAGGTCATCATCACCCTCAACAACAGCAGCAGCAGCAGCCGACAACGACGACGACGACGGCCACACTTGCCAAACAACATGACTCAGGAACTTACAATTCCCACTCTACCGTCTCCTCTGCCACGGCTAACGGCCAAGGGGCCTATGAGACAGTTTACAATGAGCCAAATCAAATTATGTACGAGACGCCGAGCGACGGTCTTACTGGACAGAACCAACCCTTCCTCTATCAACTCGGTAATCACTTGAATATGCATGGCTTTCCCATACTCCTGAGCGGCACTCTACCTCGCGGTCCGGTTGGGGCATTTACACAGGTGCCTTTCTCTCTCTACCGCCCTCTCAATACCCTACCTACCTTCCCCCGCCACCTGCAATGCAACAACCGACTCTGCCAGGCAGTTCCTCCCTGGTGCGAATGCCACTGGGGTCCTCTGTTTCGAATGGCATGACGGTGCCGACTGGACAGGAGTACACGCAGACAACTAACTTTCCCGCAAATGCCAGGAGTTCCATGATCCTGATAAACACCTCTTCGGGTATCCCTGTTCATAATCGAATCTCCTGAACTGTCACCCCCCCGCCCGCCCGCCCACACCTCTACCCCAACTCGTCCGCGCACTTTGCCACTGGTCTCAGATCTTGCTCAAAATGATGCCTCTGGTGACAGCAGGAGGGGATGAATGTACTTTGCTTTTTTCTCACCTCTTTTGTTTCTGAAGCACCGTGACGTTCACTTTGCACTTTATTTGTTTCTGTTTTTCCACAGAGTATCTAACTAAGTCGATATATGTGAAAGCATATGTACATATAAATGGGGAAGTTCCTTTCGCTTGCCCCCTCATGTGTTTACTTCTTAATGCAATCTTTTGTTTATACTAAAACAGAACACTGTCGGTTTTAATTCCTCTTACGATTCACCAGAGACTTAGCTTTGGCAGTCGAAACTATAGACCATAAATTTGCTTTATTCCATGAAACAACATGATCGCTGTCCTATAGCTACACTGTATAGGGGATTATCAGTGAATTACGATAAAAGCAGGCTAATTTCTGGTAGACATGGTGTGGCGATTGCCCTCTCGCAACAAGCGAACCGTGAACTGCTTGCTTGGGAACCAGTCAACGAACGGATGGCCTATATGCGACTGAAAGATCACTTCAAAAACATCTCTATCGTCCCCGCGTATGCATTAACTTCCGCTGCTGAACAGTGCGACAAAGAGACGTTTTACTCGCAACTGCAAGCGTTAGTTGAAAGACTACCGCGCCGTGATCTGTTAATTGTTGCTATGGGCTGAAATGGCCGGACTGGACGTGGTGACTCCACTAACAGTCATCTTATTGGCCGTACGGGCTTGGTTCTCGATGTGAAACTGGTAAGAGACTGCCAAACTTTGCTGATCAGAACCGACTGTTTGTCACGAACACGGGCTTCCAGCACCGCAACGAATGCCTGCCAACCTGGTATTCAAACGACGGCCATACGGCCAGTCAGATCGACTACATCCTAGTCAGTTCATGGGTCCACAGCTGGGTTCACGATAGCAGATCGATGTGTGGTGCCGAAACTGGTAATTCCTATGGGTCCGGCCATGTTCTCGTCCGTACATGCTTGAACGTGCACCTATCAACCGCACCCAAAAGGTCACGTTCCAGACGCCTTGATGTCACCAAAAATCCGGCAACCTGGCATTGTCAAGGCCCTGGACGGAGAAATCCGGTCTTCTTTTACTACCCGTGCAGACGGGGAAGGCAGTAGTGAGTGGTCATTACTGAAGGCATTAGTCTATGGGGCAGATGAGAAATCCTTTGGTTTACTCAGCGACGCCGCAGTGATCGGATCAGCGGAAACAACCATGCAGTTGTCTGCCCAGACGGCTCGAGCCAGGTCCTGCAACGATGCTTCGTTCCGCCAACTCCGAAAAGATGACGGCAAAATTGGCTAGGGAAGACTGGAATAACTATTGGGCTGAAATAGCGACCTCGATGGAGCAGGCCTCAAACGTAGGTAACACTCGAAAACTCTACCAAATATCCACCAAGTTAGTGCTATGTCCTCTACACTGAGCGAATCTGTTCGTGACATGAATGGCAGCTGTATTGCTGAAAACCCGGCCAAGTTCGAGGCCTGGCGTGAGCACTCCGAGAACCTTCTCAATTTCGATATGGAGCCCAGAACCCCTTTGTCACTTGCAACGGAGTCCTCCCTCTCCTGCCTATGCAGTGTCATGTGACCCATCTTCTGAAGGAGAAGTCACTAATGCCATAAGAAGGTTGCGCAACAACAAGGCACATGGAGAGGACGGTATACCCTCTGAAATCTACAAGTCTTGTGTCCAAACACTGGCGCCCTGGATCCATGAAGTGATTGCCCAAGCGTGGAGAGACGAGGTTGTTCCTGATGATCTGGGGCTCAGGCATCCTTATGCCTGTCCACAGGAAGGGACACAAAAAGAGATGCGAATATTACAGTGGCATAAGTCTTATCGACGTTGCTGCTAAAATCTTCGCTGTGGTTCTTCTCAAGCAATTCCAGGCTGTGCGTGACACTAGGACGAGGCCCAAACCAAGCCGGATTCCGTGCTGGGCGTGGATGTAACGACCAAATATTCACAATAAGGCGCATCCTTGAATCCCGCCATAGTTACCAGCAACCGACGGCCATCTGCTTTGTCGACTTATCCGCCACGTTCGATTCCGTCCATCGTGAATCCTTATGGTGGGTAATGGCATAGATGAGCTACCATCGAAAATCCTCGCCACGATCAAGGCCTATTACAGCTCAACCACTGCGCGAGTTTTGGTCCATAACAAGCCTTCACAAGCATTTGATCTCCGGTCTGGCATTCGACAAGGTTGTATTTTGTCGCTCATCCTATTAAACTACGCTCTCGACTGGATTATTGGGAAGGCCCTGCATGAAGAGAACGGTGTTGAGCTTGCACCCAGATGCCGGCTGCCTGATCAGGACTACGCAGATGATATCGTCTTACTAGCTTCAAACTTTGGTGATCTGCAGTCTATGGTGTCGCGGGTGAACGAAGTCGCTAAATCAGTCGGCTTGTCCATAAATGCGGGGAATACCACCGTTTTGTCAAGTTGCATCCTTGCCCAGGAGAAAGCAGCTCTCGAGGTTGATGGCTGTTAACTTGAAGAGGTGGAAAGTTTCAAATACCTTGGGGCGAGGTTGCTGCCGAATGGACAAAGTAAGGATGACATCGTCTCCCAAATCGATTCTGCTCGTCGGATTTTCTCAAACCTTAGAAAGTGTCCGGGGATACGACTTGACATTTCTATTGACACAAAGATTCGCATATACCATGTGTATGTTTGGTCTGTCAATCTCTATGGTTGTGAATGCTGGGCTACACGTGTAGGTGAGCGAAAACTGGAGGCATTTGACCACCACTGCTTGATGACCGTCCTCCGAGTGAAAAACAGAGACTTCGTTTCAAATGAGACAGTCCGCAATCACTGCGCAAACATTGCAAGGATGTTCCAAGCAATCCAAGAACGACAAATGCGGTGGTTTGGGCATGCTCTTCGTAGCCCACCTTACGAGCTCAGTGTTACTGTCCTTTAACCGGCCCCGCTACCCAATTGGAGACGCCGAAGAGAGGTTCAGCTGAACACCTGGCTCGACAACGTTCGTCAAGACATGGACTTTGTCTTGGACCTTCGGTATCCAGTGTCCGTCGTTGGCGAAGAGAATGAACTGAACTGTCCAGATCTGCTGCCGCGGATCGTCACGCGTAGAGGAGCACAATCCGTGACATAATCGAGGCTGGCAAGATTATTCATGATCGCAGCCGCAACAAGCACAAGTAAATAAGTATCACTAGCGAAAAACCACACGCAAGAATTATTTATTGATACAAACATGCTAGAGATCATCAGCTTTAACACGCCGGAGAGCAGATGATCGTCTACTTTAGGCACAACCTCAGGCGAATGCCACCCATGCGAGGGTCGTCTATCGTTCCCTTCAAAAAGTCAGTCGGAACTGGTATGATCTTGCCTCAAGCCTTGATGGTTGCCGTCCAACAACTCAATCGCATCCCCAACCGAGAATACACTATAAAGGGCGGAAGAGTAGAAGTCTATTGATATTACAGTGAAAATGACCGTACGAGTATTCATAAGAATGGGCTACAGTCGGACTAATCTGATAGTGTCTTTGATGGGTTAGCATCTCGACTGGCCTTCTGACTTATCGGAATGATTGAGTAGAGCACTAATTCCTGTCGGCAGCTTGCGTGATATAATCACGCTCACGGCCTAAGGGTGGATCGATAGGGCATCATAGGAAGAGTCGTCAAGGTTGTCTGTGAGCGAATCGGTTAGGACGGCTCATCCTAACGCTTCCACCCTTTGAACTGAGTCGTACGATTTGAGCCGCGGATTCATGCGTTCTTCTTCAACCCGATGGTCTAAGTGGTTGAGGGGCTCGGCTCGCTACTGGAACTGGGGATTCTGACCTTGCTTATAGCACGTGGAATGTATCCAGTTCCACTGATAGGTCACTTATAGGTTTTTACTTGGACTTGATGCGTCAGTACATTCGATGTGTTTTAGCTGATTGACGTGGCTCACCCTAAATGTCAGATCCAACCCGAATCTAGTAGACCTCATCACTGCACTTTCGGTGAATACGTCCAAGTGTCCACTTTTCCTGATTGTTACTGTTATCCTTTGCCAGCACTATCTTACCCGACTGGAATACCCTTTGCGTTGCTCCATGGCGTCGGTTGAATTGCCTTTCAATCGGCGTCAGATGGACTGTTTCATCACCAACAATAACAGGGGACAGTGGACGAATTACGTCGAATGACGGGTGAAGCATTATCTGCATCAATGCTTCTGCAGGCGAGACTGCGTGGAGTATTCGAATTTGGGGTTGACCGATAGTGCAGCAGGAATGTTTCGAGACCCTCTTCCGTTTTTCCCCTCCCCTTTTGAATTCTGTAGAGTCCGCTTGAACGTGCTGATAAAACTTTCAACCTGTCTGTGGGACTGTGGGTGATATGGTGGCGAATGCAAGTGGTTAATGCCTGACTGCTTGCAAAATTGGGCGGAGGCAGCTGATATGAACTGCCCTCCATTATCGCTCACCGACGGACAACCAAATCTGCTGAACAGTCACCGAAGATTGGTGATTGCGACTACCGTCATCGTGCGCTCCATGTGAAAGACTTCGGACCATATGCTATATGTGTCTACGGCGATAAGGAAATTCTGGCCATTGATCTGTCCAGCGTAATCGATGTGGACCCTGGACCACGGGGCTTGTGGGACAGGCCATGTATGAAGTGTGGTCTTCGTTGGTGCCTTGGATTCGAAGACGCATTTGGTGCATGAGCGGGCCAGCTGCTCCAATTGTTCGTCCATGTGGGGCCAGTACACATAACTGCGAGCGCGAGCCTTCATGCGGCCGGTGCCTGGATGTCCCATGTGAAACTGCCTCATGACCCTTGTTTGCAGTTTCCGTGGAACAACGGCACGTTCATAGAACAGGATACAGTCATTAAGGTGGACAGAGAATGTCGTCATTGGTAGAACTGCCGTAGTTATCCAGGAAGCCTTGCGTGTCACTGAGTGCAATGGTACTTAATGACTTGGCTCAACAGTTGTCCATGTTGGGTTACGTTTCGGACTTCCTCAAAAGTGACAGGGAGTGCGTGAATGGAATTCATAAGCAAACTGTGAATCTCGGACTCGATGGAGACGCATATCATGACTGTTCTTCAGGTTCCATAGTCCGCGAGTAATTAAGAGTGAGAGTGGTCTACGTTTGTGGTAGACTGGTACTGGATATCGAAGTCGTAGCCTAGCAGCATAGTAGCCCATCGTTGAAGACGATTTGCCTTTTTTTCGGGCCGAAAATTGCAAGAAGCAGTTTATGGTGGCAATAAGGCATCATGTGGAACGTATCACGGCAAAGATAATGGCCAAGGCCTCCTTCTCGATCTGTCAGTAGTTGCGTTCCACAGATGATAACGTGCGAAATTACGGCGCCACTTCGATATTTGGAGGCGTCCGCTGCACCGAAAATCTTCAGATCGGGGTTGAAGTGTGTGAGCAGCAAGTCAGAGCCCAATATTATTTTCAATTCTTCAAAGGCTTGTTGACATTATCGAGACCAAGCCCATGTGACATCTTTCTTGAGTAGTTAATTCATCGGATAACGAAGGCAGTGCATTTCCGGAAGGAACGAGGTTTAGTGACTTATCAGACCCAAGAAAGAGCGTAAGAAATTATCATCATTTGGTGGTGGCATCTGCTTGATGGCATACATATTATCTGGATCTGGGTAATGACCTTCTTGGTCAATTATAAAACCGAGGTATTTCACAGAGGCATGAAAAAATTGCACTTTTCCAGACGCAGGTGGAAGCCGTAGTCTTGAATCCGACTGAGTACAGTCCCAAGGCGTTGCAACGATTCATCTGGATTTTAGCCAGTGACAATGATATCAACAAGATATGCAGCGGCTCCTTCAGTGCTCGCCAGCATGGTGTACATGGTTTGCTGGAAGATGGCGGTAGCAGTCTTAACACCAAATGGCAAGCGGGTGAACTGGAAGAAACCGTGGTGAGTGTTAATAGTCAGAAACTCCCGGGACCCTTCGGCTACCTCGATTTGAAGGCATGCATGAGATAGATCAAGTTGGGCGAAGCAAGTTCCAACATTTATCTTAGCAAAAAGATCTACCAGCAGCGGTAGGGGATACTGATGTACCCAGGGTGGCATGGAGACCAGTATAGAAATCAGCACAGATTCAAACATCGCCGGTAGCCTTCTTGACGGCCACAATAGTAGCGGCCCATGTGAAGTAATTAACTGGCTGAAGCACACCAGCTTGCTAAAGGCGCTCAAGTTCTTGATCGACTGTTGTAAGTGCGGCATAAGGTACTGGTCATTTCGGTCGGAACACAGAATTTTCATTCGGTTGAAGACAATAATGACCATCTCGGTGCAGCAACCAAGACCATCTTGGACAACTGAGGCAAATTCCTCGTGTAGAGTAGGCATCGGCTTCGCAGCCAGCTAATTTGATTTGGCTGGACTCAGCCAAGATGACTACATACTATTGCAAACAAGTTTATGTAGCAATTATAGGAGACCGAGTTTCTTGATCCAGTCAAATAAGTAAAGGTACGGGAGGTTGGGGAGGTAGCATTATCCCTTTAATCAAACGCCATAAAAAGGAATGTCACTTTCAAGCTCACTCGTGAGCCAGAGAGCTCCTCCAGAAAAATTTAACGCCTTCTTCTTTAATGTGAACATCGGAGGCCGTTCAATCATGTGCCAAGTACGCTTGGAGATGAGTGTGATGTCTGAAGTCGTATTTAACTGGAGGAGTACTCGTTTGCCATTGATAATAACCGTAACGTCCTCTCTCCGTGCCTCAAAATCAGTCTTGAACGTAGCCAGAATGGAGTGTGACCATGGACCGGAGTGGACAGAAGAGCATTTGGACGCCTTATCCTCTTATTGCATACCTTTGATTTGGAGGGCTGGTCTTCTGGACGATAATCTTCCTTGTGCCCTCGATTATGGCATTCCTGACAAACATGCTTCTTGAATGGACAGAACTGAACGAAATCTCAATCACCACATCGCCAACATGCTGTTGGTAGTTTTCTTCGGGTCGAGTCGCAGGACTAGTGTAGTAACATCAACTATGTGTGGGTGATAGCATTAACGCTGGTGGCGTCAAGTGAGGAACTGGGTTGTTCAACAATGGCAGACTCATGTTAACGATTCTTGAGCCGCTAACTTTAGGGTGGAATCGGGGTCCTGTTCAAGTTTGTTAAACAGATGGGTTCGGCTTTCAGCATCGCGGGGTGACTGAAGAGCGCACACGAAGATGAGGTACTTACATTTATCTTTTGTCAGTGTTTCGAAAGTTGAACTTTTCACATTCGCGGTTGAAAACAATGGTGAGCGTCCGAAAATCGTCCGTATCGTTCTTCACCAGTTTGGGGCACTATTATCGAATATAAAACAGTGATGACTTCTCCCCGAAGATATCTGAAAGTTGTTCAACAGTTTCATTGAAGGTGAAATCACGGGGGTTCTTTGGCAAAAGCATATCAGTGCACCACTAGTGTTCTTTGGTGCCCAATATGCGTAATAATAGGCGCAACTTCCATGCATCATCGGCTTTGGCAAACTCAACGCCGAAAATATCTTCCCAATGCTTAAACCAGGCATCGAAAAACACATCGGAATCGGGATCGTAAATAAATTCATTGATGCAAGCAGCAACTGCGTCCGCTGACGTTGACTGTTTCCCAGAGGATTCTGGATCAGGAAATGCAAACTGAATGGTTGCATCGTGGATTCCGTCATCTTTAAATGGGCTGTCTCGAATTGAGCCCGTTGCTGCTGCAGATTAGACATTACTTAATCCCCGGAAATATACATAATGAGTTATGCGTCGTCTATTGTTACGATCTTGCCTCAAGCCTTGATGGTCGCCATCCAACAACTCAATCTAATCTCAAACCGAGAACTCAACAACAAGGGTGGAAGAGTGGAAGTCTATTGATATCTTATTACAGCGTATGTAAGGCGAAAATGAACGTACGAGTATTTCCAAGGATGGGCTGCAATTGGACCAATCCGATAGTGCCCTTGAGGGGTTAGTATCTCGATTGGCCTTCTGACTTATCAGAATAATTGAGTCGAGCACTAATCCAACTCGACAGCTTGCGCGATATCACCATGCGCACGGCATATGAGTGGATCGATAGTGCAGCGTGGGAAGAGTCGGCAGAGCGGTGTGTGAGTGAATCGGTTGGGATGGCTCCTCCTAACAAGAACCAGTACTGAGCCACACCTACCTAGAGTCCCTTTGTAGTCTCCATTGAAAAAAACAACCATTCTACCAAAAAATTCCAGCTTTTCCGACCGAGACACTACAGACCACTACGAAGCCATTTATATTCTTTGTGCGCTAACTCGGTTCATCTTCAGCCGACTAGTCAGTAGGACATTTAGTGGTCTCGGCTTGTCTTATGCCTGCGTTCAATATTTACTCGCAGCAAACGTGCCAAACCACGCTGCCAACGGTTTGAAAAGTGTGGCGTACTAATCCATCTGTGCTTTCGTCAGCCTCCGAACAGTTTTTGTTGAATTATCTTCACTTTTGCCACCGAAATAGACTGCATATGAAACGCTAATCACTTGGTAAGGAGCTGGGAGACTTCGTCATCAATCACTGCACCCAAAACATTTACATATCACACTTCTCCGGACCAACAGACCTAACATTGTGAGTGTTATACCCTGGTTTGGAACCACTATGACGAATAACGACAGAATTGCGTCGGTAGATGCGAGTAAGTTATTTCTAGTATGTTTTTTTATCATTGAAACCAAAAGTGTCGTTGTCAACTTGTCTGATTTGCTCAATCGTGCAAGGTGGGAAGTTTTAGCAGTCCGCAAACAGGGCTACCTACCTTGTCCACCTGTAACTTATATGAGCGAAAATGCGAGTCACAGGAAGTAACTGAGACGCGATCGCTGGGACAAGGACTTTGTTCACCTGACATTCCGGATTCCAGCTCGAACCCATCTGCGGAAACAGCATTAAATAGCGTAATTCGTATACAGGGCATAGCAGTATTTATGGGATGCAGTAACTGCATCGTCCACTAACTTGTTCGAAATGACGTCGGGCAGTCTCCTTGCCACCTGTAACAATGACTCATATTCTGTGGCACTGTACTGAAACGTACTTTATGTCCCCACCGCTGCCGCGGCATAGGGCACTGGTATATCCACTTGTCTCTTCAAGTCAGCCTTAAAATCAAACCGTCTCCCACCCTCTCTCTCGCTCGCTCTTTCTATCTCTATTCTGCGTAATTTATCCGACCGTCGGTGACAGTACAAAGCCCAAGGACGATAACACCGATGAGGATTACCTCGGTCTGAGCCTCCAGACCATCCTGGAGTGCCCTCCCATTTTTACCACCCAATAGCCTGAGTTCTCGTTAACGGACAGCTGGCCGACTGTACGTCTCACTTAAGAAAGTGAGAGGAGTTGTCGGCGTTCCCACCCATCTCCTCAACGCGCGCGCAGTTGCAAAGCTGCAACTGGTGCACCTATGCTGGCTAATTGGCTCAAACGACACCTGACAATTCAACTGTTGACTCAGATGAGGTCCACCATATGTCGCACACCAAGGGGACACAGGGACGTTGAGGTAAGTGCGAGATAGATTATAGTGAGAGTAGACTTGCGCTGCATCTACCGCACTCTCTCCTCCTCCTCCACCACCCCTCCTCCTCCACCTCTGCTCTTCCTCCTCCTCCTGCTCCGCCCGAACCAGATGTGATGATCGCGTAAAGAAGACCGGAGACAGTAGAGGGTGCAAGTGCCTGGCACAACCGCAGTTGCTCCTCGGCGTGGCACCACAATTGCATCGGATCCCAGGGAGTGGGGTTGTCGTAGAAGCCACAGTAAGAAAGAGCCATTGCAGTCTGATTCTAAGTCCACCAGTCTGTCACTCCGCACAAACACCCATTGGGCGGCCTGCAAGGTGCGCATTTTCTCATCACTTGGCAAACTTAAAAGTCACGGCTTTTAGCACAGCGTGTCAGATTGCTTTTGGGGAGGAAAATGGGCTGAGTTGTGGATCTCGCTTGCCCTATTTCGATTAACAGACAAGTGACATCCACACACACGACGACAGTTCGACCGTCGTAGTCCGACGATGTCCACCGTATGCTCCACACCAGATGGTGCAGGGCCGGTGACTTGCGCGTGAATTAGTTTTAAGTGATAGTAGCATTGCGATGCAGTTACCGCACTCTCTCCTCCTCCCCCACCTGAACCCGGTGTCATGACAGAGTCAAGAAGACCGGAGGCGGGAGAGGGCGCAGGTGGCTGGCGCGGCCGGAGCCGCCCCTGGGTGTGCCACCACACCTGGCTCAGATCCACGCCAGTCATCAGGAACAACTCTCATCTCTCCACGCTTGTACAATCGCTTCGAGATCAGAGGGCGCCAGTATGTTGACACAAAGACTGAGTACATCCTTTCTAGGTGCCTTGTTGTTGCAATACCTTGCTATGGCATCCAGTGACTTCTCCTTCAAAGGGGGTCGCGCGCCTGCATAGACGGGAGAGGGAGGAGGCTCCGTTGCACGTAGTAGGTGGTCCTGTATCGGTATCGGGGAATTGAGAAGGTTCTCAAAGTGCTCACGCCAGCACTCACGACCTTGGCCAGGTTTTCAGCAATAAAGCTGCCATTCCGTCGCGAATGGTGAGTCGCTCGAGTGTAGGGCCTACCACTAGCGGCGGATGCTTTTGGTAGAGTTTTCCAGGCCTTCAATCTACGATGGAATGGCCTGCTCCATGGCGGTTGCTATTTTAGTCAATATTTATTCCTGGTCTTCCCTAGCCGATTTCGCCATCCTTTTTCCAGGAGTTGGCGAGAGCGTTGCGGGACCCGGCTCGAGCTGTACGGGCGAACAACTCAGCAGGGTTCTTCACTGATCAATCACTGCGATAAAGCTGAGTAGGCAAGAGTTTTTCTCAGCTGCCCCATAGACTAATGCCTTCAGTGACTACCCTCACTACGCCTTCTCATCGGGTGACGGCAAAACAAGACCGGTTTCTCTATCCAGAACCTCAGCAGTGCCAGGTTGCGCGGATTTTGGCGGCATCAGAAGGGCGTCTGGCACGTGAAATTTTTTGGGTGTAGTCAGTGCTATCGGTCTGCTATCGCCAGGAGCCCGTAGACTGACTGGCATTTAGTCGATCTGACTGGCCGTATGACCGTCGTTTGAATACCAGGTCAGCAGGGTGTTTGTTGCTGTGCTAGAAGCCCGTGCCGGCAAACAGTCGGTTCTGATCAACAAAGTTTAGCAGTCTCTCACCCAGAGGGCGAAATCACCACACCATACTAGCGAGGACCACTGAATTTTTGCAGGGTGAAGTGTAGAGTTGGCTCCTGGGATCTTCATTTCCAGAGAGCCTGAGTTGATATTCGGACTCTGACAGGAGCGGCACATCTACGTTGTACTGATAAAGACTGCGCGCCTTCAGACTTTGGGTACCGGGTCCGGGAATGTTCGCATATTTCAGCATCGATTTCCGGGATTCGATTCCGATTGGGTAGTCCAGCTCGCATACTATTCGCGCACCACTGGACTAGGGTTGCAGAGCGCGTCGGCGGTTCCCGCGGACGCCGTAGCATGGATCGTAGTACTATATTCGGACATATAGTCATGAGGTGTCTTGGGGCTTGTGGTACGGGCGGGTCCCCAGCAGCCACTCGGATTATTTTTCGGGTTGTTTTCCTCTAAGCCTTTGGCGGCTTAAGAGCCTACGCTAGAACAGCGGGGACGATCAGACTTATTTAATGGCGGTTCAAACTCACCATGTCACTGTATACCGTCATCAGGCTTTGCGGCTTTTAAGGCTTTTGGCGTGCAGACTCCAGTCCGTCACACCCTGGTATACTGTCGCTGCTGGTCCGCGAAGCTTATTCCCTTAAACCCGAGGGTCTGCTGACTTCGCAGCTAACCTGCACTGAAGGCCGTTCCACTATCCGCCACCTGTTGACGCACCGGGTAGCCAATGCTTCGACTGGATAACCCATCTTCCGGGGCTTCGCTCATGGATGGGGTTTATTCAGTTGGCGCGTGAATGTTGTTGAAACTGCTTGCCGACTTTTTCTGGCTGCTTTCAAGTGCAAAGTTTTGTAGTGGGGAATTTGAGTTTCTTACTAGAAATCAGACGGGTTGAGGGCTTTCTCGACTACGCTGCCCATCACTTTAACCAACCGGTGGAGCGAATAATAAATCCGATTTCTGGCTACGAAGGTGAAAAGTTGTGTCGATGCTTATTTGATCGATTCTACGAAGGGTTCCTGCTGATAACCTTAAAAGAGTTGACGATCATTACGTAGCCAGTGCGGAATTATATGATACTCCAAGATCCCCGTGGAATTGGGCGTTCAACGGGCACCTTCATGAAAATAACAGGTTGGCTATTATTCGCTGTATGGTTGTAGACAAGCATTTGGACCGTACGATAATAGCCAAAGATATAAATTCGACTGAAGATATGACGAAAAGGCATATTCTGTCTAAAAAAAATCCTGTACCTTTTAATGTAACGAGGGCATGTTCTGCTTGTTCAATAAAATTGGCCTCTTAGGCATCGGATTAGGCTAAAAATATTTCGCGGTATCCGAATTCATCGCACCGACCATCTGCGATTTGATCACGTATGCGGTTTATGGGTTATCGTTCAGGACGGTGTGGCGGCAGGAGGATTTGGAACGTGACATGCCAGAGCGCGACCCGACTGACGGCGGTAAATTTTGGGTTTGCCGATGTCTGGAAATACGCATCATGTTGGCTTGACCTTCTAGTGAACCTAATTTCCTCTTTATCAAGCATTTGGTGGAGAAATCAAAGGTAACCACGGAAATATTTTTCTGTAAAATTATGGAAGTTTATAGCCCGGCGAAGCGGAAAACGTCGACTGCAGGCACGTGTATCACGTGATGGCCGATTTCGTCCTGTGAGATCATTGTTCGGCAGCATCTAGGCTAATGAAAACCGGCGTCTAAGCTGCGCGTCAGAGGTGTCGGAGCGGATGCAAACAGCGCGAATATAACCGCCAGTTCTGCCTCTTTCGACGTCATCAATTGCGGCAGCCTACATTTCTACCGATTTTGTTGTTTTGCCAAAAGAAAGGAGACGTGGGTGGAAAAATTATCTGAGTTCTGGTGGGACATATTTGGCGTATCTCTGCTACTATTCAGACTTTATATATTAAGTTGCTTATTTCAGACAACGCTACATAAAAATATTATTACGATTGTTTGTGTTACTTTTTTGGAGTTATCCACCGTTTGCACCAAATTCAATTATCCTAAATGCAGTAGACCACAATGGTGATACGTTACTGTGACTCAGGGCGCTTGATTTGAGTGAACGGTTGGCCGCAGCAGGTGTATTATGCCTTTGGCGTTTCAGTGAAGCTAGATCCTCTCGCTACTATTTTAAAGCGTTACATGCACAACCCAACCGAAATGTAAATTAAAAGTGAAGGGATGTGTTTGTCCTTAGGTTGATCGATCACACTTCGTCGAGTTGATATCTAATAACAAAATTAGGTTTTGTCTTGCTTAGATTCGAGGACGTAATGTACCGAACTTGTTATAAATCCTTCAGAACCAACATTTCCAGTCGGTCTGGCTTCTATGAACATTTAGGCTGAAATCTATGTCAGCTATTGCGGAATAACATCACCAATATAAAGCTATCAACAGGTGTAGTCCGGTGACCGTACGGCATGTGAATTTTTACCAGGCTGGCAGTACATGTACTAGGCAAGAGGGCCGGCGCACTTCCTGTCGGCACCAAAACTGGTGACTCCACGCTTGGTAAATACTTGTAGAAAGCGGTTTTCTAAACCCGATGCCGGGCATTGCTTCATGAAGACGGGCGGTGTAGTTTTCTTCAGCAGCTGTTTATTTTACGATCTCCTTACTTAACTCTGTATGACACGCCTGGCATATGATCGAGACCCTATCTTCATTTTCCTTTGAAACTGGTGGCGTACTGGAGGGCGAAGATCGTGTGTGCCACACGCGTTGTCGGACATTCCTGCTCCCAATGTCTGAATTAGTTAGAGAAATGATCGGGCTCCGGGCAATCGAACGGTGCTTTCGATAAATGCTTTGCTTCTGGGCATGCGTCTCCCGACGACACCCATATTCCACAGTATAAACAAATCATAATGTGCTTTTTAGACTGCCGGGGTGCATTTAAAACCTTCCCTCCTCTACAGAGACCAAGAGTGAATTGCAAGGGTTTTGCCAGGTGGAAGCACTCCCCGGTCATTTGGGATCTGAACCGCCGCCCACTTTGGCAGATTTCGCCATCGCTTTTTTCGGAGTTGGCGAAAGGCTTTATCGTTGCAGGACCGGCTCGAGCTGTCTGGGCGAATGCGGCTGCTGAGGTTCTTCCACTGATCAAATGCTGCGGCGTCGCTGAGGTATTAAAGCCCAAGGATTTTCTCCAGCTACCCCATGGGCTAATGCCACAGTGATTACCACTCACTACTGCCTTTACTCCATCTGCTCGGAGTAAAACCAGTTTCTCTGTCCAGGGCCTCGGCAGTGCCACGTTGCCGGATTTTAGCATCAATTACAGCACGTGAAGTTTTGGGTGTGGACGAGAAGATGGTCAGACCCATAGGCATTTACCAGTCTCGGTACCGCGTCGATCTGCTATCGCCAGACCCGTGACTGGCGTGCAGTCTGACTGTGTGCGGCCGTCGTTTGAATGCCAGGTCAGCGTAGTGTTTGTTGCGTAGCACAGAGCCCGTGCTCGTGACAAACAGTCAGTTCTGATTAGCAAAGTTGCCAGTCTCGCAGAGGGCAATCCGCACACCATAATCACCAAAAATTCGCGAGGACCACTG
>WEDG01001156.1:0-12383 GCA_017591395.1 Schistocephalus solidus | reverse complement strand
CTTTGGATCGGGCATGATTGGCTGATGACGGCTAATAAAGCCAGAAAGTGGCCATTCCGGTCTCCATTGTCTTTGTCGGATTCACCTAAGCAACATATGCTACACGTAAGCCCATATGCGACCGAGTTCGCGAGGGGCTCTTAAGTGAGCTACAGGGCGCACAGCGGAAAATACATGTTCCTAAGCAGATCAGTGCGCGCAGCACACTATCATCCTATTGCTGATCGCAACCGACAAAAAAGCGAGCACGTGGCTCAATAGTAGAGGGTTCGACTCAATTACAAAGTCGTGGGTTCGAATCCCAGATGGACCGCACTTGGGATCGGGCATGATTGGCTGATGATTACTAATAATCCAGAAATTGCCATTCTGGTCTCCCTTTTCTTTGTTGATTCCACCTTAACAACATATGCTACACGTCGCTATGGGACCACCTGCGAGGGCTATAAAGTGAGCTCCAGGGCACATCGGAAAATACATGTTCTTTGAATTGGTGAGCCGCACACTATTATCATATTGCCGATCGCAACCGACCAAACAGTGAGCCCGTGGATCAATGGTAGTGCGTAAGACTCAATTATTAAAGGTCATGGGTTCAAATCCCAGGTGGTCCACACTTTGGATATGGCATGAATGGCTGATGACGTCTCATAAGCCAGAAATTGTCTTTCGGTCTCCCTTGTCTTTGTTGGATCCAACTTAACAACATATGCTACAAGTTGGTATGAGACCGCCTGCGAGGTTTCTTAAGTGATCTCCAGGGCATAAGGAAGCAAACACGTTCCTTGCACAAATCGGTGAGCCGCACACTACAATCATATTCCCGATCGCAACCGACAAAAAAGCGAGACCGTGGCTCCAGTGGTAGAGTGTTCGACTCAATTACCAAAGGTCGCGGGTTCGAATCCCAGGTGATCCACACTTGGGATTGGGCATTACCGGCTGATGACGGCTAATAAGCCAGAAATGTTCATGTCGGTCTCCCTTGTCTTAGTCGGTTTCACCATAACAACATATGCTACACCTCGCCATGTGACCGCCTGCGAGGGCTCTAAAGTGAGCTCCAGGGCACATCGGAAAATACATGTTGCTTAAGCAGATCGGTGAGCCACACACTATTATCATATTGCCGATCGCAACCGACAAAGCAACGAGCCCATGGCTCAATGGTAGAGCGTTCGACTCAAAGGTCGAGGGCTCGAATCCCAGGTGTTCCACACTTGGGATTGGGTATGACTGGCTGATGACCTCTAATAAGCCAGAAATGGCCATTCCGGTCTCCCTTGTCTTTGTCGGTTCCACATTATCAACATATGCTACACTTCGCTAATCGACTGCCTGTGAGTACTCTAGTCTGCATTCCAGGGCACAACGGAACATAAATGTTCCTTAAGCAGTTCGGTGAGCCACACACTATCATCATAATCCTGATCGCAACCGACAAACAGCGAGCCAGTGGCTCAATGGTAGAGCGTTCGATTAAATTACCAAATTTCGCGGGTTTCGAATCCCAGGTCGTCCACACTTGGGATTGGGTATGACTGGCTGATGACGGCTTATAAGCCAGAAATTGCCATGCCGGTCTCCCTTGTCTTTGTCATTTCCACCTTAAAAAAACATGCTACACGTCGCAAAGCGACCGCCTGCGAGGGGTTAAAAGTTAGCTCCAGGGCACAACGGAACAAACATATTACGTAAGCCGATTGGTGAGCCGCACACTGTCATCATATTCCTAATTGCAACCGACGAAACAGCGAGCCCGTAGCTATATGGTAGAGCATTCGACTCAATTAACAAAGGTGGCGGGTTCACATCCCTGGTGATCCTTACCTGGGATATGGCATGAATGGCTGAAGACGGCTAGTAAGCAAGAAATCGCCATTCCGATCTCCCTTGTATCTGTCGGTTTCATCTTAACAACATATGCTACATGTTGCTATGGGACCGCCTGCGAGGCCTCTTAGGTGAGCTTCAGGGCACAAAGGAATATACAAGTTCCTTAAGCAGATCGGTGAGCCACACACTTACATCATATTCCTGATTGAAACCGACAAAACATAGAGCCAGTGGCTCAATGTTAGAGGGTTCGATTCAATTACCAAATGTTGCGGGTTTCGAATCCCAGGTGGTTCACACTTGGGATTGGGTATGACTGGCTGATGACAGCTAATAAGCCAGAAATCCTCATTCTCGTATCCCTTGTCTTTGTCGGTTCCACCTTAACAATTTATGCTACACGTCGCTATGCAACCGCCTGCGAGAGCTCTAAAGTGAGCTCCACGGCACAACGAAAAATACATGTTCCTTACGCAGATTGGTGAGCCGCACACTATCATCATATTCCTGATCGCAACTGACAAAAGAGGGAGCCCGTGAATCAATGATAGAGCTTTCGACTGAATTAACAAAGTTCACGGGATCAAATCCCAGGTGTTCCACACTTGCGATTGGGTATGACTGGCTGATGACGGCCTATAATCCAGAAAGGACCATGCCGGTATCCCTTGTCTTTGTCGGTTTCACCTTTAAACACATGCTACACGTCGCATTTCGACCGCCTGCGATGGCTCTAAAGTTTGCCCAACGGCACAACGGAACATACATGTTCCTTAAGCCGATTGGTAAGCCGCACACTATCATCAAAGTCCCGATCGCAATCGACGAAAAAGCAAGCCCGTGGCTCAATGGTAGAGCGTTCGAATCAATTATCAAATATCTCGGGGTCGAATCCCAGGTGGTCCACACTTGAAATTGTGTATGACTGGCTGATGAGGGCCACTAAGCCAGTATTGGCCCTTCCTGGCTCCCTTAACTTTGTTGGGTCCATTTTGTCAACATATGCTGCACGTGTCTATGCGACCGCCTGTGACATCTGTTAAGTGAGATCCAGGGTAATACGGAACATACATGTTAATCAAGCAGATCAGTGAATGGCATACTATTATAATAATCCCGATAGACACCGACAAATCGAGGAGCCCCCGGAACAATGGTAGATCGTTTGCCTAAATAATCAACGATGGGGTGTTCGAATCCCAGATGGTCCACACTTGGGATTAGGTATGACTGGCTGATGACAGCTTATAAGCCAGAAATGGTCATCTCATTCTCCCTTGTATTTGTCGGTTCCGTTTTCTAACCATATGCTACACGTCAATATGCCAACGCCTGCGAGGGCTCGTAAGTGAGCTTTCGGGCACAACGGAACATGCATTTTCCTACAGAAGATCAGTGAACGGCACACCTCCATTATATTCTCGATCGCTACTATGATCCACCAGGCACTAGGCTCAATGGTAGAGCGTTTAAATCAATTACTTTAGGTCGCCATTTTTGAATCCCAGGTGGTTTCAAACTTTGGATTGGATATGCCTGGCTGCTGATGGCTAATAAGCCAGAAATGACAATTCCGGTCTCCCTTGTCTTAGTCAGTTCCATTTTGTCATCATATGCTTCACATTACTTTTCAACCACCTTCGAAAGCTATAAAATGTGCTTCAGCGCACAACGAAATATACATGTCCCTAAAGCAGATCAGTGAACCGCACACTTTTCAGCATTTTTCGATCGCAACCGTCAAAAACAACAGGCCCATGGCTCAATGGTAGTACTTTTGTCATAATCACGACTGGGTTGCGGGATTCATTTCCATGTGGTTCACACTTGTGATTGGGTATGACTGGCTGATGACAGCCAGTAAGCCAGTAATAGCCATTCCTGTCTCCCTTGCTTCTGTTGGGTCGATTTTGTCAACATATGCTGCACGTGTCTATGCGACCGCCTTTGAGATCTGTTAAGTGAGATCCAGGGTAATACGGAACATACATGTAACAGAATCAGATCAATGAACGGCACACTATTATAATATTCCCGATAGACACCGAAAAATCGAGGAGCCCGTGGAACAAAGGTAGATCGCTTGCCTAGACAATTAAAGATGAGGCGTTTGAATCCCAGGTGGTCCACACTTGTGATTGGGTATGGCTGGCTGATGACGGCCTGTAAGCCAGTAATGGCCATTCCTGGCTCCCTTGCCTTTGTTGGATCCATTTTCTCAACATATGCTGCACGTGTCTATGCGACCGCCTGTGAGATCTGTTAAGTGAGATCCAGGGTAAAACGGAAACTACATGTTCCTCAAGCAGATCAGTGAACCGCACACTATTATCATATTCACTATAGACACCGACAAATCGAGGAGCCCGTGGAACAATGGCAGATCGTTTGACTTAATAACTAAAAATGGGGCGTTCGAATCCCAGGTGGTCTACACTTGTGATTAAGTATGACTGGCTGATGATGGCTTATAAGCCAGAATTGGCAATGTCGTTCTCCCTTGTCTTTGTCGCTTCCTTCTTCTAACTATATGCTACACGTCAATATGCGAACGCCTGCGAGGGCTCTAAAGTGAGCTTTAGGGCACAACGAAACATGCATGTTCCTAAAGAAGATCAGCGATCTGCACACTATCATCATATTCCCGATCGCAACCGACATATCAGCGGGCACCTGCCTCAATGGTCGAGCGTTTGACTCAATAACCATAGGTCGCGGTTTCGAATCCCAGGTGGTCCACACTTGGGATTGGGTATGCCTGGCTGCTGATGGCTAATAAGCCAAAAATGGCCATTCCGGTCAACCTTGTCTTAGTCAGTTCCATTTTGTCATCATATACTACACATCACTATGCAACTACCTGTGAAAGCTATAAAGTAAGCTTTAGCGCACGACAGAATATACATGTTCCTAAAGCTGATCAGTGAACCACACAATATCAGCATATTTCTGATCGCAATCGTCAAAAAATACGGGCCCGTGGCTCAATGGTAGTGCGTTTGACCTAATAACCACAGGTCGCGAGTTTGATTTCCATATGGTTCACACTTGTGATTGGGTATGGCTGGCTGATGACGGCCTGTAAGCCAGTAATGGCCATTCCTGGCTCTTTTGCCTTTGTTGGGTCCATTTTGTCAACATATGCTGCACGTGTCTATGCGACCGCCTGTGAGATCTGTTAAGTGAGATCCAGGGTAAAACAGAACATACATGTTCCTCAAGCAGATCAGTGAACCGCACACTATTATTATATTCCCTATAGACACCGACAAATCGAGGAGCCCGTGGAACAATGGCAGGTCATTTGACTAAATAACTAAAGATGGGGCGTTCGAATACCAGGTGGTCCACACTTCGGATTAGGTTTGATTGGCTGTCGATGGCTTATAAGCCAGAATTGGCCATGTCGTTCTCCCTTGTCTTTGTCGCTTCCTTTTTCTAACCATATGCTACACGTCAATATGCGAACGCCTGCGAGGGCTCTAAAGTGAGCTTTAGGGCACAACGAAACGTGTATGTTCCTAAAGAAGATCAGTGACCTGCACACTATTATCATATTCCCGATCGCAACCGACATATCAGTGGGCACCTGGCTCAATGGTCGAGCGTTTGACTCAATTACCATAGGTTGCGGTTTCCAATCCCAGGTTATCCACACTTGGGATATGGTATGCCTGGCTGCTGATGTCTAATAAGTCAAAAATGGCCATTCGAGTCTCGCTTGTCTTTGTCTGTCCCACTTTGTCATAATATGCTACACATCACTATGCAACTAACGGAAAGCTCTAAAGTAAGCTTAAGCGAACAACGGAATATACATGTTCCTTAAGCTGATCAGTGAACCGTACACTATCATCAAATTCCCAATCGCAACCGAAAAATCAAAGAGCCCATGGCTTAATGCTAGAGCGTTTGACTAAATAACTATAGGTCGCGGGTTAGAATTCCAGGTGGTCCACAATTCTGACTGGGTATAACGGCTGATGACGGCCAGTAAGCCAGTAATAGCCATTCATGTCTCCCTTACCTTTTTTGGTTCCATTTTTTCAACATATGCTATACGTCACTATGCGAACGCCTGTGAGGGCTCTTAAGTGAGCTTTAGGGCACAACGGAGCATGCATGTTCCTAAAGAAGATCAGTGACTGCACGCTATCATCAAATTCAAGATCGCAACCGAAATCCATCGGGCACTAGGCTCAATGGCAGAGCGTTTGCCTCAATTGCCATAGGTTGCAGGTTCGAATTACAGGATGTCTAAAATTGGGATTGGGTATGACTGGCTGAATACGGCTTGTGAGCTAGAACGGGCCATGCCAGTCTCCCTTGTCTTTCTCGGTTCCACTTTTCAACATATGCTGCACATCACTAGGTGAACGCCTCAGAGTGGTCTAAAGTCAGCTCCAGAGCACAACGGAAGATACATAATCCTAAAGCAGATCAGTGAACCGTACACTATCTTCATCTTTCCGATCGCAACTGAAAAATCAACGAGTCCGTGGCTCAATGGTGGTGCGTTTGACTCAATTACTATAGTCGCGGGTTCGAATTCAAGGTGGTCCATAAGCCAGAATTCCCTATTATCGTTGTCGTTTCTTTTTTATAACCATTTACTACATGTCACTATGTGAACGCCTGTGAGTGCTCTAAAGTTAGTTTAATGGCGCAAGGGATCATGCATAATCCTAAAGCAGATCAGTGAACCGCACACTGTCATCATATTCCCGATTATGTCCGAAATCCACCGGGCACTAGGCTCAATGGTAGAGCGTTTGACTTAATTACCATAGGTCGCGGGTTTGAATCCTAGGTGGTCCAAACGTGGGATTGGGTATGAATGGCTGATGATGGCTAATAAGCCAGAAATATCCATGCAGGTCTCGCTTTTCTTTATCGGTTCCATTTTGTCAACATATGCTACACGTCACTATGCAACCACCTTCAAGGGCTCTAAATTAAGCTCCTGGGCACAACGTAAGAAACAAGTTTCTGAAGCAGATCAGTGCACCGCACACAATCATCACATTCACAATGGCAACCGAAAAATCGACAAGCCCGTGGCTCAATGCTAAAGCGTTTGACTCAAGTACTATAGGTCGTGGTTTTGAATCCCAGGTGGTACAAACTTGGGATTGGGTATGCCTGGCTGCTGATGGCTAATAAGCCAGAAATATCCATTCAGGTCTCGCTTATCTTTGACGGTTCCATTTTGTCAACATATGCTACACGTCACTATACAACCAACTGCGTGGGCTCTTAAGTGAGTTCCAGTACACAACGGAATATATATGTTCCAAAAGCAGATCAGTGAACCGCACACTAGCATCATATTCCCGATCGCAACCGACAAAAACAACGCGCCCGTGGCTAAATGGTAGAGCATTTGTCGTTATAACCATAGGTCGCGGGTTCGAATCGCAGGTGATCCACACTTGTGATTGGGTATGATTGGCTGATTACGGCATGTAAGCCGAAAATGGGAATTGGGATCTCCCTTGTATTTGTCGATTTCACTTTGTCAACGTATACTATACTTCACCATGCAAACACCTCAGAGGGCTCAATATATAGCTCCAACGCACAACGGAAGATACATGTTCCTTAAGCAGATTAGTGACCCGTATACTTTCATAATATTCCCGAACGCAGCCGACAAAAACAACGGGCCCGTCGCTTATTGATAGAGTGTTTGACTTAATAACAAACGGTCGCGTGTCCGAATCCAGGTTGTCACACTTGAGTTGGGTATGTTTGGCTGTTGACAGCCAGTAAGCCAGAAATGGCAATTGCGGTTTCACTTGTCATTGTGGGTTCCCCCTTATCACTTAACGCTACACATCTCTATGCGAACACATGCGAGGGCTCTTAAGTGAGCTCCATCGCACAAGAGTATGTGCATGCTCCTAAAGCAGATCAGTTAACCGTACACTATAATCATATTCCCGATCGCAACCGACAAATCAACAAGCACCTGGCACAATGGTAATGCGTTTTACATAATTATTAAATAACGCGGTTTCGAATTCCAGGTGTTTTACACTTGGGATTGGGTATAAATGGATGATTACGGCCAGTAAGCCAGTAATGGCCATTCCTGTATCCCTTGCCTTTGCTGATCCATTTTATCAACATATGCTACACAAGTCTTTGCAACCGCTTGTGAGATCTCTAAAGTGAGCTCCAGGGCAAAACGGAACGTACATGTTCCTAAAGCAGACCAGTGAACCGCACAGTAACATCATATTCCCGATCGCAACCGACAGAAAAATCAGGCTGAGCGTTTGACGTTGATAAAGTGGAACCGACAAAGACAAGGGAGACCACAATGACCATTTCTGGCTAATAAGCCGTCATCAGCCCGTCATACCAAATGTCCAGTGTGGACGACCTGGGATGCGGAACACGACTTTTGGTTATTGAGTCAAATGCTCTACCATTGAGCCATGGGTACATTGTTTTGTCTTTTGCGATCGAGAAAATGATAAAAAGTGGTCGGTTCACTGAACTGCTTTAGAAACATGTATATTCCGTTGCGCCCTGGAGCTCAATATAGAGCCCTAGCAGGCGTTCGCATAGTGACGTGTAGCATATTTTGACATAAAGGAACCGAGAAAGATAAGGGAGGACGAAATGGCCATTTCTGGCTTATAAACCGTCATCAGCCAGTCATACCCAATCCCAATTAAGGACACGCAGAAATTCGAACTCGCGAATTTCGGTAATTTAGTCAAACGCTCTACCATTGAGCTACGGGCTCGTCTTTTTTGTCGGTTGCGATCTGGAATATGATGATAGTGTGCGGTTTCCTTATCTGCTTTACGAAAATGTATGTTCTGTTGTGGCCTGAACCTCACTTTAGAGACCTTGCATGCGTTCGAAAAGTAAAGAGTAGCATATGTTGACAAAATGGAAACAACAAAAAGCAAGGGAAACAGGAATGGCCATTACCGGCTTACTGGCCGTCATCAGCCAGTCATACCCGATCGCAAGTGTTGACTACATGGGATTCGAACCCGAGAACTTGGGTTATTGAGTCAAACGCTCTACCATTGAACCATGGGCCCGTTGCTTTGTCTTTTGTGATCGGGAATATGATAAAAGTGGGAGGTTCACTGATCTGCTTTAGAAACATGTATATTCCGTTGTGCCCTGGAGCTCAATATAGAGCCCTCGCAGACGTTCGCATAATGACTTTTAGCATATGTTCACCACTTAGAACCGACAAAGACAAGTTAGACCGCAATGGCCATTTCTGTCTTATAAGCCATCGTCAGCCAGTCATACCCAATTCAAAGTGGGAACCACCTGGGATTCGAACTCGCGACCTTTGATAATTGAGTCGAACGCTCTACATTTGAGCCATAGGCCCGTTGATTTATCGGTTGAGATCGGGAATATGATGATAGTGTGCGGTTCACCGATCGGCTTTAGGTACATGTTTGTTCCGTTGCGATATGATGCTCAATTGAGAGCCCTTACAGGTTGTTGCATGGTGACAAGAAGCATATGTTCAAAAAAAGGAACCGACAAAGACAAGGGAGACTGCAATTGCCACTTCTGGCTTTTTAGATGCCATCAATAGTCATTCTCAATCCCATTTGTGGACCACCTTTGGATTCGAAAAAACCCTGCCTTTGGTTATTGAGGCCAATGCTCCACCATTGAGCTATGTGCCAATTTGATTCGTCTTTTTGCGATCGGGAATATAATAGAATTGTGCGATTGACTGATCTGCTTTTAGAAAAATATATTCCGTTGTGCCCTGAGCTCAATATAGAGCCCTCGCAGACGTTCGCATAATGACGTATAGCATATGTTCACCACTTAGAACCGACAAAGACAAGGTAGACCGCAATGGCCATTTCTGTCTTATAAGCCATCGTCAGCCAGTCATACCCAATTCCAAGTGTGGACCACCTGGGATTCGAACCCGCGACCTTTGATAATTGAGTCTAATGCTCTACAATTGAGCTACGGGCTCGCTGTTTTGTCGGTTGCGATAGGGAATATGATGATAGTGTGCGGCTCACCGATCTGCATAAGGAACATGTATATTCCGTTGTGCCTTGGAGCTCACTTTAGAGCCCTCGTAGGCGTTCTCGTAGTCACGTATAGCATATTTTGACAAAGTCGAAACGAGAAAGACAAGGGAGAACGGAATGGCCATTTCTGGCTTATTAGCCGTCATCAGCCAGTCATACTAAATCCCAAGTGTGAACACCTGAATTTCGAACCCACTACCTTTGGTTTTTAGTCAAACGCAATACCATTGAGCCACGGGCTCCTTGTTTTTGTCGATTGCAATCGGGAATATGATGATAGTGTGCGATTCACTGATCTACTTTAGGAACATTTATGTTCCGTTTTCGCAGGAGCTCATGTAAGAGCTCTCGTAGGCGGTGACATACTGAAGTTTAGCACATATTGAAAAAGTGGAACCGAAAAAGACAAGGGAGATTGGAATGGATATTTCTGGCTTATTATCCGTCATCCGCCAGTCATACCCAATCCCGAGTGTGGACCACCTGGAATTCGAACCCGCAACCTATGGTACTTATTCAAACGCTCTACATTTGAGCCACGGGCCCGCTGATATGTCTGTTGAGATCGGGAATATGATGATAGTGTGTGGCTCACCGATCGGCTTTAGGCACATGTTTGTTCCGTTGCGATATGATGCTCAATTAAGAGCCTTACAGGTTGTTGCATGGTGACGTGAAGCATATGTTCACAAAAAAATCCGACAAAGACAAGGGAGACCGCAATTGCCACTTCTGGCTTTTTAGACGTCATCAGCCAGTCATACTCAATCCCAATTGTGAACCACCTTGGATTCGAACCCCCTGCCTTTGGTAATTGAGGCCAATGCTCCATCATTGAGCCAGGTGCCGATTGATTCGTCTTTTGCGAACGGGAATAAAATAGAATTGTGCGATTGACTGCGTGCTTTAGATACATGTAAGTTCCGTTGTGCACTTGAGCTCACTAAAGAGCCCTCGCAGGCGTTTGCATAGTGACTTGGAGCATTTTTTTACAAAAAGAAACGAAAATGACAAGGGAGACTTAAACGCCCACTTCTGGCTTATTAACCGTCATCAGCCATTTATACATAATCCCAAGTGTGCACCACCAAGGATTCGATCCCACGACCTTTGGTTATTGAGTCAAACGCTCTAGCATTGAGCCACGGGTTTGTTGTTTTTGTCGTTTGCGATCGGGAATATGATGATAGTGTGCGGTTCACTGATCTACTTTAGGAACATATATGCTACGTTTTTGCAGGAGCTCATGTAAGAGCACTCGCAGGCAGTCGCAAACTGACGTTTAGCATATATTGACAAAGTGGAACCGACAATGACAAAGGAGACCGGTATGGATATTTCTGGCTTATTATCCATCATCCGCCAGTCATACCCGATCCCGAGTGTGGACCACCTGGAATTCGAACCCGCAACCTATGGTTATTAAGTCAAACGCTCTTCTATTAAGCCACGGGCCCGTTGTTTTTGTCGGTTGCGATCGGGAAGAAGAGGATAGTGTGTGGCTCACAGATCGGCTTAAGGAAAATGTTGGTTCCGTTGCGATATGGTGCTCAATTAAGAGCCCTCGAAGGTTGTTTCATAGTGACGTGAAGCATATGTTCACAAAGTGGAACCGACGAAGACAAGGGAGACCGCAATGGCCATTTCTGACTTAATTACCGTCATCAGCCAGTCATACTCAATCCCACATGTGGACCACCTTGGATTCCAACCCCCTGCCTTTGGTTATTGAGGCCAATGCACCACCTGTTGATTCGTCGTTTGTGATCCGGAATATAATGATAGTGTTCGATTGACTGATCTGCTTTAGAAACATGTAAATTCCGTTGTGCCCTGAAGCTCAGTATAGAGCCCTCGCAGGCGTTTGCATAGTGATTTGTAGCGTATGTTGACAAGGTGGGGTTTTGGGGTACTAGTTAGGGGCAGCACCACACAGAAGCATTCGTTCGCTCCATTTGTCTCGTACAGCTGGTGAATTCTCCTCTGGCCGCCTCTAACTGGTACCCAAATCTCACCTGTGGCTCATCGAAGTTGGGTTCTTCGCAGCGGCCACACCCTGGGCAACCGTCATGACCAGCGAGCTAAACCAGTTTAGGGTTTCCGGTGTTGTGTGTGCCTCCACACCTGGTATGTCTGACTCCCGAACTTCCCACCTCCCCCTCTCAAAAAGTTCTACGGTGGGGGCGGCATCAACCCCGTAGGCGGCCCAGGCTAACTCAAGTCGTTCTCTCACTAAAACAATACCATGACCCATAGTGGAGTTCGGCAGCCGTCTGGGATGTCCGAGCAGCCCTATTTAGGTACAGCACTGCTTGCCTTCTCGCGGAAGAAGGGGCTAGAAAATGTTCCCTAAACAAAAGCTGGTTATCACGTCTTCTGCAGCCGGCCGCGTTTCGCAGATAGCAAAATACGCTGTCGTTAAACTCAAACAAACAACAATACCCCCCGTCCCCACCCCCCTCACCAATCCCTCCAGGCTGCTCGGGTGAGTCCACTCAAACTAGC
>WEDG01001155.1:0-88345 GCA_017591395.1 Schistocephalus solidus | reverse complement strand
ACTTCGTTCAGTTACGTATTGCTCGTGCTTCAAATTCAACGTGCTTCTCAACTTCACCCTTTTTTTGTATCATTCAGCGACGATGCCGCATATATTTGTGTATCCAGCACATTTCTGCTTCTGTCTAAGCTCGATGACAGTAGTAAGGTGCATGAGCTGTTTTGATCTCCCTTTTGAAGCTCTGTAGACGCAATGTCTTTAAGCTCTACATGAGGTATTCTTGAGGAAGCAATATTTGCATACGTTATTTCTTTGGTTGGAATTCTCGTTGCTACGGGTGAACTTTTGAACCTTCTCTTTGAGATCGGCCATTTCTTGTTTCAAGTTACTTATCTCTTTCTCCATCAATGAGAATTTCTGCAAGAGATTTAAACACCCCATGCACTTTTCGTCCTCGTAGGTGACATTCATTAGTGTTCCCAGGCTTTTTGCCCGCTTGGCAGGAGGAGAAGTGGTAACAGAATATCTGTCTTTGTCATCTTTTTTTTGTTTGCATACAATTTTGTTTTCCAAATTGTCGTGAGGACATAGCGCAGTGGTTATGCTCGTCGCCACATGAATCTGCGACCCGGGTTCGAGGCCCGACAGCGCCGCGAATTTTTTTCTCAGCACAGATGATTCCTGAGCGTCTGCGTTTTCCATACCTCTTATGACTGTATTGGAATGCATTTAATTAATAAATCCTTTTAAATAACTGGGCTAGGATGCAATAGTATTCAGCAGTCAGACTTCTAATAAGCATGCAACGACTCAGCCTTTGTTGCGACTTCTCCCTCCCTGATGAAAGCAGATTTGAGCAGCACACCGCTGGCGTGAATTTGGAAGCAGGTGAACGCTGAAGCTTGTATTTCTCGTAGGGATAATGTCCTGGACGTGGAATAATCCTCAGTGATGGAATATTTGGATAGCCGCAGAATCGTTAAGTCGAAGAAAAATATTTCCCAAATTAATGACTGGACAATCCACTCAAGAGTTATTCCAAATCAACGTGTCTTCTACACTTAGGTAGAGACTAATACTTCGTACACTCAAAGGAGCTGAAATTCATATGGATATAGACCTTTTTGACTGAGCGGTACCTCATACTCGACCTAACTCTGGCCCAGAATGTTAGCTCACCAACCAGGTGTATAAAGAACTAGAGATTCGATCCCTTGGACCTAGTTCAAACGGAAAATTTCTCCTTCATCGATGAAGTCTATTCCAATGCTCCGCTCATTATGAGTGACCACTCTACGCTACGAAGGGATTAATTGATCCCTTCTAAATTTTTAATGATAGGGCCCTCTGGGCCTTAAATATACGATTACTTTATTTATATAATCAAAATGTTGTCAGTGGTTGGGGTTTTTGCCTCGCTCACACCTACCGATGACTTCAAATTTATACTTATCAGACTTATTGTTGTAAAAGTTGATTAAATTGCAATTTTTTATGCAAATAGGAAGCTCAAGGGTGAAAGCCTAATTTCTTCTAAAAAGTGGTCTTAAGAGTACAAGTCGGACGCCAGCAGTCCTCAGTGGTAACTGTGGTGAGTGGCATCCCACATGGTTCAGTTCTAGGCCCCACGCTATTCCTCGTTTTCATAAGTGAATGCGTCAGAGACATCGAATTATGTTATTATGATTTTCTTCTGTGTCCTGACGACATAACCTGTGGAAATTTGTTCAGACTGTGGCTGATGAAGACCATCTGCAACTAAACTCGAATAGGCTCGAGAACTGGTCAAAGCACTTGCTTATGCCTCTCAATGTAAGTAAATGAAACTTTCTTCAAATTGGCAGCTGCAGAGCCTCCAGCCCAAGGAGTTACTTTCTTAATGGTACACCACTGCAACCAGTTGACAGTTTGAAGGACTTGGGTGTGTGGATTGCACCGTCATTTAAACCTTCACTGAACTGCACGAAGGCGGCCAAGTCGGTTGTGCCTATATTGCAACTCATCAGGCAATATCAGGAAAACTTCAATAATGCGTCTTCCAAAGGCAGTTCCGACTTCAGACTCAACTTCTGCCGGCTATCCCAGCAGTTCTAAAGAGCCCTTAGTCGAGAGCGAAAAACCAATGAGTGGCAAGATAGAATTGAGAAACTTCATAACATGATTATAAAGTTAAAAACAACTCTAATGCACCCCTCTGGTCATTCAGAGGAAAATACGGTCGGTAGTGTATTAAAGGACGCCCTAGACCGAGAGGACTGCGTAGTTATCCAGGGCTTACCTGAATCCAATGCTAAAACCTCAAATGAAAGGATATCCGCTGATCTTGCTATGTTTCAGCACCTGCTGAATGATATACTTTATTCGGGGGAGAAGATAACCGTAAGCGCAGCCTTCAGGCTCGGAAAAGGGATATTGAACAGTCGGAAACTTTGAGACCACGGGCTATCAAAATTATTTTGGATAACAAGAAAGAGGCTAAACTACTTCTCTCGAGGAACACCAACCTTCGAAACTCTCATAAGCAGGTTTTTTCTGCCGGACTACTCTCCAGCAGAACGTCTGAAACGCCACGAATTAGTGATAGAAATGAAGAGGAGACTTGCAGCTGGAGAGAACAGTCTGGTTATTTTCAGGGGACGCATGATACCGAGAAATGCAGCATTGCTCTGAAACCAGTTAATGCTCATAATGGCATCGGCAAATTAGCATTGGCAGACTCGAGAAAAACGGAATTAGGCTCTGCCGAGTGTTGCATACTTAAATTTTTGTATACCAACACCCAAAGTTTGTTTTCGAAGCTCGACGAACTAAGAATAAAGGTTGTCGTTCTCTCTCGCGATATAACAACAATCACAGAAACATGGCTGTCACATAACATCAGCGATTGCGAAGAAGCCTTATCCGGGTACCAGCTGTTCAGGAGAGACCACACAAACCGCCAGGGTGGAGGAGATGCGATGTTTGTTAAAATCAATTTCAGTGTGTGAAATGACAGAAAAGATTAGCAATGGTATTGAGGCTATTTGGCTGAAAATAAAGACGCGGGGATCGCAGCCCCTTAAAGTCATGTATCTCTACCGACCACATGGGACAGACACCGACGCTGATACTTGTTTGTTGGAGAACATAGAGGAGATCAGAAGTCGACCTGTTGTTGTTCTCGTGTGTGACTTCAATGCACCCAGCGTTCGAGGGAACGATCTGCAGGTACAGTGCTCAAATTTTTCCTTCGATCACTGTCTGCTAAAGTCAACACTTGAATCTCTTCTCACAAAACATGTATTTGTTCCAACAAGAGCGCGTGTAGGATAACAGGCTAGTTGTTTAGATTTCGTCTTCGCTAAGGATCCTGACAATATAGACGAGGTACACAGCCTACCTCCATTTGGTCGAAGTGATCATGCAGTACTTTCATTGGAGTATGGTTTATATTCTGTGCAATCTGAAATAAATGAAACCAGTCCCAATCTATGGCAAGAAGACTTTTTCAAGATGAGAGCTGAAGCATAACGAAAAGACTGGGGTCTTCTCTTCTCCGGGAACTTCACTGCGGACTTGAATTTATTTAAGGAGTGGATGACTGGCGATCGTTTAAGACGATTTCACTCGATCGGATAGAACGCTTTTATTTATTTATTTATTGCCAGTTTACAGGCAATTTCTAAAAATATATACAATAGAGGGTCAAGCTGACAGTGAAAAAACTCCTGATCGTTGTTCCAGGTGTTTTCAGGAGAAAAAACTGCAACTTATTGAGAAATTAAAGTTCAGGACAGGGACGCATTGACACAGGTGCCCGGTGAAGAACTTCTCCATTCAGTGTTACGGATCCGGTATTCTGCACCAGCAGGTATGTCCGCGAGCGGCTGTTCGCTGTCGACTGAGAAATAAGCCGATTGAGGTCTGCAGAGCCAGCAATATTGCCCTCAGCATGAAGTCCGGCACAGGATTCAGAGTCTGTGAACGCCATCAGAACCGAAGAGAGCTTCCACAGAGTCAGCACCAAAAAGTTTTGGAAGGTGTCCTGAATGTAGAAAACTAGTGACAGCTCGCGTAAACAAGGGATAGTTTTGCTAAATTTTGATACTTCTGGGTAGCTTATTCAAGATTGCTATGGCGTTTACCGAAAAAATTGTTGGTATCTAACTGTGCGTGCCAAAGGAAGAAATAAAAATACATCACGATGACTGGTGCGCCAAGAGTGGTCGAGCTGCCTCAGATATGTAAGGGGGTTAAATGTACGACTGTTTAGAAGTGTAAACAGTAAAAAAATAGTCCCTTCTGTAATCTGCGAAGCTACAGCGGGTCAAGGCTTGTAAGCTCACAGCGTTGTTGTTAGGACAGGTTTCAGTGTTCTGAATAGAAAACTCTTTTTGTGAAGAATTGCTGGACTGATTCTATCTTCTTTCGTTAACTAGCGCGCAGAAGGCTAAATAGAAACGAGCAGTATTCCAGACTTGGCCTGACATACATTCTATAGAGGCTGATTCTAATGTTGACGGTTTTAAAATTTCTGAGAATAAACCTAGTAGTTTGGCGTGCTTTCGAAACAATCAGGGCGCAGTGCTCTGTTAGATGAAGACTACTAGAATATGATATTCCCAGATCCTTTTTAACTCCGGGCACATTTAGATCGTGACAGTCTATGCTATACTGAACAATAAAGAACGCATTACGGCAGCCTTTATTGCATTAAAGTTTACAAATTATGGGGCATAACAGGCATCGAAGGTCCACAACGAACATCTGGAACATGAGCACGATCAGGAGGAAGATGATTAGGGGCTGCTAAAACGTCTGCCAAATACTCCAATGGGGCTCGTCGTAGACTCATTAACTATGCCTTTAAACATTATTTGAATTATAAATTATTTTGGCTGATATTCTTTTTCGCAAACTTAATCGTAATGATCATAAACTTAATTTATACAAATTTGTGAACGATGGTTGATGGTTGTCGCCAATAACCATAACGGAGCACTTGTGCCAAGAAAGTGAAAGGTGCCATGTGCGACACCACTGAGTGAAGGCCTGAAGATCCTTTTTTAAGAGCTCAAGTACGATGTTGCGATCAACCGGTTTCTTTCGATAGGCAACTTTTAAATCGTCAGCGTACATAAAGGGCCTACTATACTGAAAACAATCAGGAAGATCGTTGACAAAGAGGCAAAATAGAAGCGGGCCGAGCACGATGCCCTGAATAACTCCGCTCCTCACATGCGTGGGGTTAGAGATAACATCAGAAAATTTAACCCATTGTGCGCGAGCACAGCCTGGCGACCGTAGACCCAACAGGACTAAAACATTCTTGAAAGGGTGCAGCAGCGAGCCACAAAATTATTAAGAGGTTAAGGGGAACTCCCATATGACATTCGCTTACATAACCTAAAGCTCTATCCTATGAGTTACAGGCAGTTGCACGGAGACTTGATACAAACCTTCCATATCGTGCGTGGCAGGGATTATGCCCTGCTATGTGATGACTTTTTCAAACTTGCCACTGCGAATAATCTCCGAGGTCCTCCATTCAAACTAAGTGTGTCCCAAGTAAGATTGGATGTGAGGAAGTATTTTTTCACCAACCGTGTCGTGAAACCGTGGAATAACTGACCTGAGGCAATTGTAATGTCCGAGTCTGTGGATACATTCAAACATTGGCTTGACATACGTATGTTGCAGCACCATGAAGACTATGTGACTAAACTGAACTGAATTGAGCCAGCAATATTGCCCTCAGCATGAAACCTGCTACATGGTTCAGTGTCCGCGAACGCCATCAGAACAAAAGATGGCCTCCAGGAAGATTTCGAAAGCTCGCGTTAATAAATTTTTGTTTTCGAGGATCAAAAAGCTTTCTGCTTTTCGAACTATATATTCGATAATAATTTGTTCTGACCATTCGCTGGATCATTGAAAAGCTCCCAAATTTATTGCTGTTCTGTTTACCAACATAATCTTAAGTCTTAAAATTTCCCATTTATTCCTTGGTTTTTGTTTTCCGATAACTTACTCCAGTAGATTTCAGTCAAGCATTCGGTTTTTTCTTAAACCGTTCAGATGCTTCCTGAAAAATGTCTGCCTATTCAAGCTTTGGGACAACGATAGAGCCCCGCAGTCCACTCTCGAAAGGCGCCGTTCTGAATTCTGTGTGCGGTGAAGCATTCGTAATGAATTTGGAACTTTTAGGTTTGTAGGCTTTTGTTGACGTAATATAAAACACTGTATCTCTTGCTACATTATTTTATACGCGTATTTTTGTATCTTCGAGTTAATCCTGCCAAGTTTACATTCGCAAAATGGTAGCATATGCTACGTTACATATTTAAATTTAGCGTTTCCTAGTTTCGTATAGTGATAAACATGGAAACATTTTATTTGCCTTGTGATTTTTTGTCCAATTTTATGATATTCGTGTCCTGCGCTTTTTACTGACCTCGTTTATCTTGCATTTTTGACCGATAACGGACTCATGCGAACTGTATTTATTAAGGGAAGTCGAGTAAACAGCGTGCATTGCTAACTCACCTTACTGCAAATCGAAAGAAATTAATTTATTTAATTGAGCCAACCCATCCTCATTCATTACTCTAGCTTGATCTCGTGCTTACCTGGTGTCGACTAGATACTGGATTAGTTCTTGTCTTGTCATATCCTCAGAACGAATCTAAGATCTGGCACTATTTTATCATTGGTCAACCGCCACCCTGAATCCACTGATAATCACTCGTTGCTTCGTGTCCTTTCCATCATCGTTGAACAGGACTTTTGTGTTCTCACAAACATTTGGCTGTCCAGCGATATTATTAGTTGGCCTTGCACATCTCAACCGTCTGCAACTTTTGATTTCCCGGATGGCATGTTGGCTTCGCGCGAATATTTGTCTGTTGGGAACAAAGAATAAATCCCTTGCTTGTATTGCAGACCCTACAGTAGACCCTATTCGTCACTGTGGACGCGGCGTGCCCACTTGTCATGAATTTTGAGCATATATGTACTCTTAGATTGTATTGAGCGATTCAGAAGACAACCTGCAGGTCCGTTTTAATTTTTAAATCGCATCTAAAATGTCTAGCTGTTTCAAAGATTAGCCGGGTTAGGGTGGAATTTTCGACGCTCCATTTTACAAGAAGGACAACTGTTTTGGTCATTTAAACTTTCCCTGGACAGCTACAGTCGTACGCTAATCTGTCTATCCTACGTATACTACCTTATCTCGTAAAAACTTCATGTACCGTAATACAGTACATAACCGGCACTTTTTAATGACTGTTACATCAATGCTGACTTGCAGTTGTATTTTTCGGATGCCAAGATGTCCGAATATTTTTGCGGTTCTAATGCCTAACATTACCACGTAATGACCTATCAGTTTACTACAGAGTTGATCACTTCTGTTTGTTCATCCGAAATTAAGGGCCTTGTAAGGAAAACTTTACGGCTTATTTCTCCCGGCCCTTATTTGTTTGAAATATTTTAGCCTTGTTATACCTATTTCTCCCCCTGGCAGTCTGATCACTTATCTATGCGGCCACGTTTATCGGTTTCATTTGATGAGGCCTGCAGCTCTGGTTTGGCAGCCAAGTCTCAAAGACTTGTTTGTATTTTATTTTAGCTCCTGTATCATTTCCAAAGTATTAAGCTCACGTGGGGCATTAACTGTTGGCTTTTACTGTGTTATATGACTTACCCTCTGAAAACAATCCAAAACGTAGTCCTGTACCCTAAAGTCTTTATCGATCTTTTCTCTTCCCATTTCACTATTTTTCGCCTGAATTTCCTCGTAAAACAGAGGCCTTCCACCAAAACTATCCCGAGGTAAGCTGTGGTGGCATAAATTTATTCAACTAATTGCTAATTTTAGGCAGCTGATGGCCATTTGGAGCGTATCAAGAAAGACGAACCTGGCAAGGATAGTGGTTGTGCCACGTTTGTTGTGACTCTACAGTTCAACCGTGCCGGCAGTTTGATTGCAATTGGTTGCAATGACGGGCGCGTAGAGATATGGGACTTTATTACTCGTCGGATCGCAAAAATTCTCGTAGCTCACTCACACCCCGTTTGCTCGCTGAGGTAGGTTTCCGATTCTATGGCATTACCTGCAGTTGGAGCCGAAATAGTCGTCAACTACTCAGTGCTTCCACGGATAACAGTGTTTCCGTGTGGAACGTGATCACAGGCGATTGCGAGAAAACCTTTACTTTCCCGTGCCCTGTAATGAAGGTCCAGTTTAATCCAAGAAAATCTACCGAAGTGCTCGTTTGTCCTCTACGCCATCCACCTGTTCTCATTGAGACGGATACGGGAACCCCGACTATTATACACCCCGAAGACGATGTGAGTTTGCTTAGTAAACTTTTTTGCACACACGTATTAGGGTGAATCCTTGATGCTGCTGACCATTTGGGTTTGCAAAATGTTTAGAAAACTTACAAAGTCACGTAATAGCGTCTTTCCTGAGTTCTTGATTTGTGAAACCTTAGGCTGTTGGATTAGCCGCTGTTTAGTGGGGTTCAAGTGTTGCCTGACACTAGTCATTTGGCTTAGTTACATTACACGATTGAAGTTGCTCACTTTCATCTCGGACGAGACCTTTTTTAATTTTCTGCCCTTCGAACTGCCAACAGCTTTTACACTTTCAAAAATCATTCCTCTTCCGTCTCTCACCAGTCTCAGACACGCCGAGCTTTATCTTACACTTTCTTGTGCCTGTATTCATTATCACTGGTTTAGTAGGTTCTACCTTGTGAGTGCCTAGCATCACAAAATATCGCCTTGTGTTGTAGTTGGGTGGCAAAAAAATTAAAGCATTTGACACGTCCGCCCCACCGATCGATGGTTTCGGGGCCAGCTCGCATCACATCCGCCAACCTCCTTTATCAGTCACTCTGACGCCATCATCAACTTTGGTCGGGTTCTGGTTAGATCTCATCGTAAGAGATCTCGCATGCAGGTCAACACTGCACATGCGGAACCATCTTAGTCTATGAGCGAGGGCGCAGTTTCGGGCGGTGTGAGCAGAGCGCATTCGGAGAATAGCGCGCAATCCCCATCCATTAAATACTTTCAGGCAATAGGTCTTTTCGAAGCACACTGGTTATCCTTTACCTTCTTACAGCAGGATTCCCTTGGCATAAATCCCATTTAGTCTTCTAACTGATTCCATTTATCTCAACTTATTTTATTTTATCCTAGAGTCGATTTCATCCTTAATTTTCCTCCTTCAACAGAATGTTGGACCCAAGACAATAGTTTTTTCCAGTAGGTCAAAAGTTTCACCGTCTGCCATGACCACTCCTTTATATTAGACCACGAAGCCTGCGACAGTCCTCGCAGGCCAATTGCAATCAGCTTTACACCCATCTGGAACATTGCGATCTGTATTTTCACAAAGGACCTCGACAGCACATCGGCCCTCCACTTTTTGAATTTCCTCAGGAATTAATGGGTATACTTGGGGTAACTCCTTCGGAATGACCATTTTGATGCTTAGTCTGAAAGTTTGTATAAACATTTGAGCTGCTATCCAGCTTCCGATGAATAACGATCCTAATTTCACAAGTCGTCCGCAGGCAGTCAGTACTTTGCCAATATTGACAGCACAGGTACTACCTAGAAGTCCAAACAAGTGCTTCGCCAATTTTTTGTGCCGCTGCATGACGCAAATGCGAAATGTTTAGTTCATCAGTAGGTCATCTAGTGTGTCCTATGTATCTTCTAGTATATACTCCATTTCCATTGGTGAACTTGTTAATTTCCTCAGGAATTAATGCGCAGACCTCAAGTAAATCCTTCGGAATAAGCATTTTAAGGCTCGTTCCGAATGCTAGGTGTTCCACTGATGGGGCGAACTCCTTACACATCGTTAGAACAAAAATCGTGGAAACACGTGTCTGAGCTTTTATTTAATGCCTGTGCTATCAGTATGACGAATAACTCATTATATGAGCCCCCATCTGTCTTACACGAAACATTATCTACTGTAATATCGAAATGGCTTACCAAAGCTTGCTGGAGAACCAAATCTTTCGCATAGTTAAACATATTTAATGACAGAACTTGACCCTCACGGGTGCCATAGGTCGCTTAAAGGAATTGCCAGCCTCCCCCCAACTCCACGCCCTGTTCTGTGGTGATAGGTTTGAATAAATGTAAAGAGCTTTGGGGACGAAATGAACGGGATCATTTTGCCGATAATCTGTATCCTGTGATACTGCGATGGATACCACCAGGTTTTTTCTAACCACGTATTTCTTTGCTCTTGTACCTTGGCCAGTTCTGTTGACTTCTCCAAAAAATTGAGTTGCCTCGAGGATGGAGCAAAACACTCCCAGAGTTTATAAATCCTCTTTTCGGTTGATATTATTAACAAGGGTTAGAATTGATTGGTGAGACTGCATCTGGGCCGGATGAGAATTAATATTTTATTTGTAGGATTGACTTCAAGTAGTTGTGCTAAGATACTGCCACAAACTGTGGAACAATCCCATGTGTGTGTGCATGTCTAAAAAACAGTCTCAGCGATCATGCCTACATCCAATCCTTAGATATTTCGGTGTATGACTAGCTGATTGTTTGTTGTGCGTTATTGGCACTAACTATTCGAGATCGCATTGACGGAAATCTTTAGGCCTATTTAGTGTACATTCACCAACCTGAACCTGTAACTATTTACCAACCGAGTAATCTGTTCTGCATAGGTTTGCTCCAGAATATATGATCTCTGTGCTTTGTCTAAGACGACCGTTTTAGTGAGTCTTGCCCATAGGGTTCAGACCTCAAAACGTTCCATAGTATTAACCAAATCAGGTATACTTGACATCAAATCCAATTAATGAATAATGACACGAATTAAGTTAAATTATATTTTTATTACCGAATGGTTGCTTTAGAGACTCCGAAAGCAAAGGCCATAAAAAGATAGCTTATATCCACAGGTTCTGTGAAACCTGAGCGCCCAGTTTCCAAAAGGCTGCACAGTCCCATTGCGGCCCAACGAAGCCTCATTGTTCCTTGTTTTGAAGCCAGATGTTTCACAGGCCATCATATTGCCTTCCTTCTTTATTGCCTCTTCATCTTCTTCAGAACGACTTCAGCATTGTGGCCTCGTATGATCGCCGTGGTGCGCGTATCTACTCCGGCAACTCGAAGGGCAAGGTGAGTTTATTAAACGATCACACCACTCGCTTAGGCTTTTGAACTCGTGCAAATTTATCCCAATTCGCACTCATTAGCTTAGCTCAACTAGGCCCCTTTTGGTCATTTTCGTTCTTCTCCTTTCAGGTCTGTATATACGATTCCAAAACTCTAAAGCTGATAAACAGTTTTCGATCAACTATGACGGCCACAAATGCAGCCGTTAAGTCTATCGAGTTCTCCCGCCGTGGCGAGTAAGGAATATGTTTTTGTTTGTTTTTTTTGTGACATGCTGAATCTCTTCTATTCCCACCGTAATACCGGGGAGAGAGCAATGTTTGCCTGTCTCCTCATACATATCTTTCGTTGTTCACTTCGTAGTTAACCTCACCGAATTGTTAGTGTTATGTAGCTCAACGAGTCGATTTTGTGCGTACCTTCAATATTCAAAACTGCATTTGTCCGCAACTACGTATCTCTAGACAGTAACACAAATTTAATCTAACTGGTGGCTCTTCGGCTCTCCAGCTGAGTGCAGACACGTTAACTGAGTTTTTTGCACTATGATACACCTTTGAATTACATCACTAGCAACGGAAGGTCTCTGTGTTTTTGTCTTCACTGTGGCGTCTGGTTCCATTGATCACGAGTCTCTTTGTCAAATTCTAAGGCTGGACAGTTTGTTGGTGTGATCAAAGCCTTCTTGCCCAAGTTCTTGTCTACAAAAAACCCAACCAGAAGGCGCCTCATGGTCTGATAACCATCTTCCTTGTGAAGCACACCAACTTCGTCTCGAATGAAACAGTTCCCACTTGCTGTATGGCAAGGTTGTGACGAGCTTTCAGGCCGTTCAAAAAGATAACTGAGGTGGTTTAAATTCGTTCTTCGTTGTCCTTCCCATGAGTTCAGCCTTTCTGCCCTTAATCCGGCACTATCGCTCTCCTGAAAGCATCAGAGAAGAGATCAACTCAAAATCTGCCTTATTACAGTCCTTCAAGACATGAATTTCATCTTTGAGCCTTCCGTGCTGAGTCGCCGTTGCTGGAAAAGGTTGGGGGAGGGGGGTCGAGCCCACCATATCGTTGCGGCTGATCATTGCACGTGGAGAACAACTGATGTGGGACATCAGTAGGGTTTGGCTAGCTCAGGAATGATCCAAGTCCTGTCAACTGAAGGTTCGACCAGCGCGAGCGATGATGCCCATCGTGTGCTGTAAGATTTAGTGGGCGCAGGACGGTGACTTGCGCGTGAATTAATTTAGAGCGATTGCAGACTTGCACATCTTCTGTTGCAGTCTCTCTTGCCTCACCAACCCGGGCTCGGGGGCAGAACAACCGGATGTAGGCTCCGATGCAGTGACTGACGAAACTGAACAGCCCCTCTAAACGTGCCACACGGCCTCGTGCCCACACAGTGTACCATGTTTTCCGCTTTAAGAAATACACGAGCTTAAGAACTATTGGCAGGTCGTGAAGGAACTTTCTCATCACTTTGCTCACACATTTGATTGCCAGCTTTGGCTATGACCGCGCTGGCGATAAAAAATGGGGGGATGCAATCGCTGAAACAAGAATTTTATTTGCTACCCGAATCTATTATCGGATACGGTTTTCAATAAAATTAATTGATACAGGGGGTGTGGTATTTGCAGGATGCAGTTGCAAGGCAACAACATACTTATTATAATTAGCCCCCCGACTTCATTGGTGTTGAACGTAATTGGTGCGATGATTGCTTGCTCGTCTGCATCCGAGTCATTAATTGGTGACGATCGGATATATGGCCCCATTCTGAAATGGGAGGCAAGGTCTCCCGTAATACGGGAATGGTGGTACTAGGGTTTTGTGAGTGGGATAAGCGAATCTGACGGATAGCTGTTTAAAAAATGCATTTAAAACATTTAAGCTTGTTTAGTGCACCAATAAAATGTAAAAATGCGAGCACGTAATTAGAAGTACTGGGAATTCGGAACCGTAAACGGGCGAAAAAGGAAAACTGAGACCATGTGTTAACTATTCCAGCCGAACAGATCTTAGCCCGTAAGGACCAATCATATTATAGGAAAAGGTTTGAAAAATATATGTTGCATCCTACTCTCGTGATAACCGCGACAGAAGGTATCATTGAAGCTGGCAGTGTTTATATCCTAACTCCTAACCCTAAACTCGTTTTCAAAGTCTAACCCTTACATATAATCCTTAACCCCAACCCCTAAGCCGTACAATAAACCTAATGGTAACACTTGAGAAAGGCTGGACGGGAAATGCGTGAAGAGAAGCGGTTTAGTTAAGTCCACCCAACTGACATAAGTAGGTCTTTCTTAGAAGTCAAGACTAGGTGGGGCCACACATCCGATTGTCACCCGTTAATCGGAGCAATTAGTGAGACTGACGTGACGTCCCGTCTGGAGTTTTCCCCAAACGTGCCTAAACTGCTTGGTATTTCCGCTCACTAAACTGCGTGATTTTTGCTGCCCTGAGGAGTTATTTTGAGAACGGTGTCATATGGACCTGTTGTTAAAGTCTTTGTGTCTGTTTGAAATTTGCAACTAGTGTTAGCTGCCCTCTGGAGTTAAAGCAGAATGGTTTCGAGGACGTCAATTTCGTTTGTGCGCGAGGCAAGTATTGTGGACACTACTTACTCGCTACAGTAGCTTGCCCCTGCCTGTGTTGAGAGTTAGTTCCAGATTCTTAGAGCTGCTCACCTTTATCCTCAACAAAAAACTTATCTCTATCCACATAACTCATCTTCCACTTAAAATCTAGTTTAGTTTTACGTATTTGCGACTGTTTCCTACCTTCTCCCGTCAGCTTCTTTCTGCTCAATTGTGCCGACCGTATTATCCGGGTCTACAACTGTTCCGATGCGATCGAATCTTCTGACCCCGAACCAGTGCAGAAACTCCGAGACCTGGTTACTGGGTGCGTCCATGATTTTGTTTTATCCAGCTATCTATCAAACGACTCCTAGGCTGTTCACGTATTTGCGATGTTGCTATGAAGCCATGTTTTGAACAGAGTTTGTTCGCCAATAATTTGGCCTTATTGGCTCCGCTTGTTAATTTTCATTTCAGTGTTTTTGTTGTCTGGCTTCAGACGTTTCTGAAAATGGCTGGCTGCGTTATTTTATATTTTCCTGCTCTAAATTTATAAAACCAATAACTACTATTCATTACATTTAAGTACAGTGTTAAGTTTGTATGAATGCATTTTTCCCTTCTAGGCATCACTGGCGAAAGTGTTGCTTCTCCGGTGATGGTGAGTTCATCTGTGCTGGTTCCATGAAACAGCACTCTATCTATATCTGGGAACGGGCTAGCGGTACACTCGTCAAGATCCTGCACGGTCAGAAGGGAGAGACCCTGCTCGATGTGGTCTGGCATCCCCTGCGCCCCATCGTCGTGTCCATATCCAATTCCGTTACCAAAGAGCAGGTGTCCATCTGGGCACAGACCCAAGTGGTGGGTGTCGTTCTTCGTTATTTTAACTTAATTTTATTCCTCTGTCATTCCGTAAAGATTATTTTCTGCAATCAAATCTCCACTGAGTATGGTCTGGAGTTCTTTCCAGCTGTCCTTATTCCTTCCGTTATTTAAGCATTCGCCTGAACTCATAGTCAAGTAGTCACCAGTTGCCGATTGCTCCCAGCAGCTAACTTTCACTATTTTCTGCAGTTTTATCGATCCTAAAGCTATTTTCCATAAAGGTCTCATAGTTTACTGGGTGTTCTTGTCGGGGTTCGTCTGGAACTTGGACTATGAACACCATCCGTGTGTTTAATTATGAGAGCACTATTAGCTTTCGTTTATCAAGAAGCCAACTCTGAGCAGGAAAGGTAAACTGAGTGGAAATTGATCATGTGGGCAGGTCTAATTGTAGATGGCGCACCGGTGCAATTGGTAGGCAAGATTAGTGTGCGTTGCCCCGAAAGCTTTATCAGTGGGCTTCGGGTTCGAACTGTAGGCGCCGTATTGGTAGAATAACATGCACTACCCACTCGTGTTTGCAAATAATTGCGCTGATTGAGAGCTTGAATACGGTGAAATTTATCGCAGGACCAATTGTAATAAGGGGTGCTTATAGCGGTGCGCTACCGGTTTAGCATTATACTCTGGGCCTTTCCACTGCTCCTACCTTATGAACAGTTTGTGTATTTGGAGGTTGCCTCACGCTCGTTTCAGCCCAAGCCCATAATGCAATAAAGGCGAGACTTTCCGTTTCGCACCTCGATATAGGACTATAAACCGTGTATTTACTTTTTTCAGCAAAACTGGTCAGCTTTCGCGCCGGACTTTAAGGAACTTGACGAGAACGTAGAATACGAGGAACGTGAATCTGAATTCGACGTGGAAGACGAGGATAAAAAGGAGGTAGAAAAGGACGGTAGGTCGATGTCTGTGAGGCGACATTTTCTATTACAGCTACCTTGTCCTATTCCTTACTGATCTCAGCGTCTGCTCTGTTTTCTTTGCAGATGGTGTGGAACAGGATGTTATCATCGAAGTTGAGCGTATTGAGCCGGTTGCAGCTATGCTGAGTAGGTGCGTTCAGCCACTTTCTCCATAACTCTTGCTTGTGTGGACATCAAACCTTAGTCTACTGCTTTCTCGTCCAGATTAGTTAAAATCCTCCTTTCGCCTCTAATCGCAATCCGTTAGAATGCCTACCTAGCTGAGGAGCCGTCTTACTAGGAAATTTTTTCAACCGTAACATTGACAGTCGTTCGCCGGGCTCAGTCTCCCAGTTTTCTTTCTATCGACTTCTTTTCAGCATCCAATGCTGTGCCGAGTAACGGCTTGAACAGCCATTTTTGTCACTCGGTAGGCCATGCATGCATGCGAAGTCATCGCTCATCCGGCCTGTATGCGATCTCCTAACCAAAAGTCAAATTTTGTTGGCACGATATCACTTTTGGAATCTCTCGACCCCTGTGTATTACAATGGAGGTCACGTCCTCCTGTTGACTGACTACTTTGAGGACGAGGAAAGTCCACCGTCTCGCGTTTGTTCGTCGCTTGGAAGGGGACTAAATGCATTTAATGGAGTCATATGAACACTGGTTTACGTAGTCGTTCAATGGGACTCCATGCTGCTGTCTGTGCGTCTTTAGGTTCTCCACACCGAAATTCGGATCATTCTGGCTCATGGCGGTCAACGCAAGCCCATAACTTGCACCTGTGGTACGCCTAGGCGTAGGCCTTCATGCCTCGTCAGTCACTGCGCCCAATCCCGTCACCCGGTGGTTGACAAGCTCGGACAGTCGACTTATGTGTGCAAGAGGGAGGAGATAGTGAGGCCAACACCAGGGAATCCATCCTCGCGGCCCATCAGCGCATTCCTCACTACTGAAATCTGTGGTCCTTGAATCTATCACGGCGTGTTCAGAGTTGGAAGGTTGACAACTGACGGGATAGCCTGGTACAGGCCCTGTGTGGCACACTTTGACGGGCTGTTAAACTTTGTCATCCACTGTATCAACCTCTAGTCGTTTTGCCGTGTTATTATCATCGACGTAAGCTGAATGAAGAAAGATAGAGTGCAGTAGCTGTTGTGTAAGTCACCGGTGTTGCATCCACCCCGTTTGGCACACGGCGGAAGCTGTCGCTTGGGACCGTCGAATTGACGGCCGGGCTCTTCAGAAGGTGCCATAAATTTATCATCCCCGTTGGGGTCCCTTCATCAAGCTTATCCGCCACCCGGCACTTTTGCCTGGGCGAATGACTATAGAGCTTTGCTCGGTGTTGACACTGGTGTTGATTAAAATAAATTTTCATTCCAGTGATGAGGAGACAGAGCCGGAGGATGTCCTCATGTTCCTCTCCATATCGCCCGACGTGGACAATCCGGATGAACTGTCTGGCGGTGAGGACTCAAATCCAGCCGTTGCCGGTGACAGCCTCCGAAAGCATTCCGACCAGTCACCACCCTCTAAGCGCGGCCGAACTGCTGCATCTGGAGGTGCCAGCGTCCCCACTCGCAGCTTCTCCATTGACCTCCCCGATGCACCCAGTGATGAGGTCAGTGAGATTTTTTACTTCCCTGTCCTTTTGCTCCCCCATGCACTGCTTCTGGTAGCCAGTGAGGTTTACTGCACTCCATCTAGCGGATAAGAGTTTATGCTTTTTTCTGCTGCCTACAGATCCATCCCCTCTTGGGGTCCAAAAAGCAGATGGGCAAGACATACGCTGGAAATAACTGTTCCTACGGCGGTGGTTCGACTGGAGCTGGCAAAGCGGACGCTTCAGATACGCCAGGTTCCCATCGTAAGGGCCACAATCGCAACAGAGAAAGGAATCGTTCCCGGAAGTGAACTGCTTGTTTTTCCAGCAACGCTCCCCATCCTCCCTCTTTTGTACACTTGTTGCTTCATTTTTTAACTGAGCTGTTGGGAAAATTGAGCTCCCTCGTCCGCCCTCGCTGTGGGCAGACCTGCACATACACCTTAAAGTTTGACCTTTTCAAGATGTGGCCGGTGTTTTTTTTAAACTGTCGCAGACGCACCTTGGCGAAAGGAATTGGATGAGTAGATCTGACTTATTAGCTGTCGTAAGCCAGCCATGCTCAATTCTGGGTTTAGTTAAGCTGGGATTCGAACTTCCATACCTTGGTCGTTGAGCATTTAGTCTAACGATCCAACATTGAGCCGTGGTCCTGTAGGTTGTGATCAAGAATATTGGTGTTTTCATCGATCGGGTTGCTGGACGCGCTCGCTCTAGAAATGCCGATCGTTAGTGACAGGATACCGGGCCTGTTGAACTTATGAATACGCCGCTTAGCGTCGTATCTGTCTGTTAATCAAGACTGTTTATAAAGTATACGACGTGGTTCAAATCCATCGCAAAGTTATCAATTCCTCTACAAGCTCTTCTTACTAACATGGACAAAATGCAGAGCATTAGTAACAAATACAAGGGAGACTTGAATGACAATTTCTGGCTTATTATCCGCCATCAGCCAGCCATATCCAATCCCAGGGGGTAAACCACCCAAGGCTCGCACCCGCGACCTGTTGATTAGAAGCCCAACGCTTTAACCCACTTTCTCGCGGGCTCGTTGTCATGTCAGTTTCAATTAGGAATATTGAGATTTATGGATGAACGCTCACCGATTGGTGTGTGACTGCTGGCGGGACTCGAGAGTAAGCCCCAAAGCACAACGGGTCGAGTGAGTCCGTACCAGCTCGGTGAGCGTCTATCCACAAATGTTTCAAGTTGCTTACACGGAAAGAATACAGCATTTAGTTTGGGAATCCTAAGCGCTAGTGCGATTGCGGTTCACTTTCAAAATTATTCGGGAATTCGTTTTTTTTAAAGCCTAAACACCCTGCAGGCGACCGGAAAGAGGCTCATTCTAAGGCCGGCATTCTGGAGTGCTTTAAATATTATGGGCTTGTGCTGCAAGACAATCAATCTCACCTGAGTAATCGCTTCTACTCAAGAAATAAAACGTTTCAAATTTTAGTTAGCATTGCGTGAAACGGGCCAGCTATTGTATCAATAAGCACTTTATACTTTCACCAGGAGCCTTTCGGTATACTTGAAGTAATGTCCTCGAGACGAGCTTTTTTACAGTTCAATTCCGACTTTTATGTAGACAGCAGCATCGGTGACCTACCCGCGTAGTGCGCGCAGGCCAGAAAGTCTGATTGAAAGGCATTTTCCGTTCAAGGTGGGGTCTTAAAAAGGCAGAGCGATGTGCAACCCGTCATCAGCGGAGCCTGTCCATTAACTGGGAAGTAGCCGGCGCACCCAAGGGTGGCGAACAATGCAGCCATCTTCAGTGGGAGCTGGCTGGGAAATAAAATCCAGGGTTTTGAGGAGTTAGCGGCCACTGGACATACAGTAGATTGCCTAACTCATTAAATTTCAAATTCAGAATTTGAGATAGTAGCAGGGCAGGCATTTTAAGATGTTTGTTTTGTTTGTTGTATTTAATTGATGCGCAAACACCTGTGTTCACTTCAGCTCGGTTTATTGATGGGAAAACGGGGCTACATTGGGCAAAATCCAGCGTTTCTTGCTATCCATGCTATTAAGAGCCGGGGATCCAAGCATTTTCTTTTTATGCTCAGTACTATGAATGAACATTACTATGAGCTGGACAAACTTAGAATATATCCCTTCGGAGAACGAAAAGTTTTGTGTTTTTCACGAAAATCAGGTGAATGCCGGTTTGAGAGACTCAATGTTTTCGGAAAAACAAGGGCAGATTAAGTTTTGCAAATTTATGACGTTTTGTACCAAAAAACGCTGTAATACACTTGCGTAGATTGCTTACTCATGAAATGTCTCTGTATGAGAATTTTAGGTAGTAGCAGCGCAGGCATTTTCAACGCTACTAAAAGCTACGGATCAAAGCATTACGTTTTTGTGTTTAGTACTACGAAGGAACAATAACATAAGCCGAAAACATTTTGAATACTCCCCTTCGGAGAACGGAACATTTTGTTTTATTTTCAAGAAAATCAGGTGAATGCAGGTTTGAGGAATCACATTATTTTCAGAAAAACAAGGGCAGATTCAGTCTAGAAAATTAATTTTAGCAAATTTATGACGTTTTGTGCCAAAAATGCTGTAACAAAATTGTTTGAATATACTTTGTTTTACCACACCGATAATTAGACCTCAAACGCGCATATATACGAGACGCGATGACACGCCGCCACTTTTCGCTGTCACGGCGTACTCGAAGCCTGTCAAGACAAGTTCGGTCTGCAGTTGACTATACATGAATAAAGAAACTTGCAACGGAAGGGACAGAAGATTGAAATTTTATTGCAACGTCTTAGTGTATGTTCGGCCACTCTCTTGTGCGTTTGAAATCTTAGAACTAGACTGTGAAGTAAGCAAATATGTAGAAAAACGCTCCACTAGAAAGACAAAAGTTAGTTCTTCAATTTTTAGCAGAAATTGTATCCCTACTTTTCAGCGAAGTCTGAAAGCTGGTCAAACTTTCCCAGTTTTTCCTTGACTTTACCTTAGAACAACGCTACGTACGCAGCCATTTGACAACGAAACATCTAATTAAAGCACTTTTTAAAAAGGTAACTTATTAAAGAACGTTTTCTTAAATAATTATAGCTATATTTTTTCTGGATTTTGTTGTGAACGTTCATTTTGCTCGGCTGCGAGTTTTCACATTTGAGTGAGTCTACAAATATGACCCAGATGGCCATCTGCATTGGAAAGAATGTCCAAAAAAATTCACTTATTCGGTAAATGCTTTTAATAAATATCTTATTTTGAAGTTTTTACTGAACAAATCGAATGGAATCTACATTTATGGGCAGTCGATTGAAGACACTGAAAATCGCAACGAATTCCCACAGTTTCAAAGACGATCTGAAACTCGTTGTAATAGAAAACTCGAAATAGTTATAAAGAAATTTAAAAATCTGAAATTCATCTTTCTATACACAAAATGGTACGTTTACGATTGCACCTGGCGATTCTATTTAATGTTATTTGTCAGTGACCGGCCTGTGAACATGTGAGCTTATGAAATATTATACTCCAGTGACCTTCCTGTCTGCGCAATTAAGCGAAAATCTGCTAGCCTTGGTCAAACGCATCTAAGACAGTATACAAACGAAAGAAAAACTGTCCATTCTCGTGAAACGGTGTTGGAATATACACTTACGTGTTAGGCTGTTTGATGACGGACATGCTTTACGTTGTGCTTGATGTAGATGATTATGTATGTGCAAAACTCTGAAAAAGACTATTTTGAAAAGTAATTTGCCTTTTGCTGCTTTATTAACTCATTTAGTTGCATGGACAGGCGTCCTATACATTTAAAACTTCACCTTTTCGTAAAAAATAGTATTTCTAGACAATGTATTATTAATTTGTAAACCACAATAAGCCTTATTTTTCCTAACAATTGATTCTTTACGTTGGGGGACGCAGCGTGCGCTGATTTCGCGTAACGGGCCTTAACTCAGGAAATCTTATGGATTTCATGAGTTAGGACAGCTAATGTACCTTTTTAGTGGTCCAACGTCGGACGCCTGTTCCAGCACTGCGCCTCTCGCGCATACTTGCACGCGCAGTCTGGCTCTCGACCAATCACTGCTAGCCAAACCGCCTAATCAACTTCAAGGGCGACTCAGACATGCCGGTTGCCCCTCAGGCGCTCGGTACGCCGCTCTCGCTGCGTCGGACGTATGCCCACGTCTGGCAGCCAAATTCGTTTAATCTATTCTCTAATATTTTTGTGTAGAATACAATACCCTCTCAACTGGCTTCTAAATTCTATTACTATTCGGGGCCAGGTTTGAATGTCGTAGTGCTAGCGTCTCTGTATGGCTTAAGCTGCCACCAGGGGATCAAAACGCGACTGCTAGGCGTGGCTGCGCTCCATCGTCACGGAATTCCAATTTCACTCCATCCCGCTGTTTTTCCTGTGTCAGGCATCGTGTCTCTGCATAGTAAAACTCGGTCATCGTGTCTGTGCATGGGGTATAGGGGGTACTACTTAGGGGTAGCACCACACAGATAGCATTTGGTCGCTCCATTGGTCTCGTACAGGTGGTGAATGCTCCTGTGGCCGCCTCTAACTGGTACCCAACTCTCACCTGTGGCTCCTCAAAGTTGGGTTCTTCCAAGCGGCCACACCCCGGTCAACTGTCACGACCGGCGGGCTAAACCAGGTGAGGGTCTCCGGCGCGATGTGCGCCTCCACACCTGGCATGTCTGACTCCCGAACTTCCCCCCCCCCCCCCCCTCTCTCAAAAAAGTCCTACGGTGGACGCAACAGCAATCCCGTAGGCAGCCCAGGCTAACTCGGGTCGTTCTCCCAATAGAATAACATGACCCATAGTGAGTTTGGCAGCCGTCTGGGATATCCAAGCAGTTTTATTTAAGGACAGCACTGCTTACCTCCTCGCGGATAAAGGGGCTAGAAAAGTTGCCTAAACAAATGCTGGATCTCACGTCTTCTGCAGCCGGCTGCGGCTCGCAGATCGCAAAATACGCGGTCGTAAAACTCAAACAAACAACAATACCCCTGTACTCATTCCCACCGCCATACCCTCCGGGCTGCTCGGGTGAGTCTGCTCACACTAGCAGTCTGGAATGTTCGTTCGTTTTTAGACAATCCGATGAGCATCCGGCCGGAACGGAGAATGGCACTAGTCGCTCGGGAACTGGTGCGCTACAAGGTGGATATTGCTGCTCTCAGCGAGACCCGATTATCTGAGCAGGGTCAGCTGGCGGAGGTGGGTGTAGGTTATACTTTCCTCTGGAGCGGCTGGGTAAAGGCAGAGCGACGCGACGCTTGCGTCTCCTTTGCCATCCGGAAAAAAATCAGCGTGGGACGTCTTCTCTGTCTGCCCCAGGGTATAAATGATCGCCTGATGAGCCTCCACCCGTCTCTTCGGGGAGAAAAGTTCGCCATCATCATCATCAGTGCCTACGCTACCCCAATGATGAGCTCTGACGCGGCAAAGGACAAATTCTACGAGGATCTGCACGCCCTGCTGGCGACTGTGCCGAAAGAGGACAAGTTAATTGTCCTTGGTGACTTCAACGCCCGCGTCGGGACGGACCACGCTGCCTGACAGGGAGTGCTGGCTCCCCACGGCCTCGGTAGCTGTATCGATAACGGCCCCCCTTCTTCTGCGAACCTGTGCGGAACACAGTCTACTGCTGATCAACACCATCTTCTGCCTTCCGATGCCGGAGAAGGCCATGTGGATGCATCCTCGATCGCCGTGCTGGCATCGGCTGGACTACGTTCTCATCCGGAGGCGAGATCGACAGGATTTGCTGGTAACCAAGGCGATCTTCGATGCCGATTGTTGGATGGATCAACACCTCGTCATCTCCAAGATGAGGCTCCGACTTCAACCCCGACGAAGGCCCCAAGGTAAGCGGCCGTCAAGTAAGTTAAATACTTTTTTGTTAAATTTGCCTACCCACTGTTTTGCTTTTAGCAACCAAATAACCCAGAAACTGGAGGACCTCCTTGCTCCGGATAATAATGCCACTGTGGAGATACGATGGTGTCAATTGCGAAATGTCATCCAGTCCACCGCCCTCTAAGTCCTCAGACGCACACGCCGTCAACACCAGGCCTGGTTTGACGACAATGATGCCGACATCAGCAACTTACTCGCGGAGAAGAATGGACTACACAAAGCCTACATGGAGCTTCGGACTGATGCCACAAAATCAGCCCTCATCAGATACAGGCGCCTTGTACAACAATGGCTGCGGGAGATGCAGGATGCCTGGATGATCTGAAAGGCTGCGGAACTCTAGAGTTATGCGGACCGCAATGAAATGAAAAACTTTTTCAAAGCCATCAAGGCCATCTACTGCCCGTGTATCAAGGGGTCCGCACCGCTGCTCAGCTCTGACGGCACAACACTGCTGACAGAGAAATCGCAAATTCTGAAGCGCTGGGCCGAGCACTTCAGAAGTGTCCTTAATTGCTCATCAGCCATCTCCGATGCTGTCATTGACCGGCTCCCTCAAGTGGACACGAACAATGACCTGGATCTGCCGCCTTCCCCTTCCAGAAACCACCCGGGCCGTGCAGCAGATTTCCAGTGGTAAAGCACCGGGATCCGACGCAATCCCACTGAAAGTCTACAAGCACGGTGGGCCCCGGCTTATGACAGGACTCAAACACTCTTCCAGGATATGTTGCTTCAAGGATAAGTTCCTTAGGATTTCAAAGACGCGACTATCGTCTATCTCTACAAGTGGAAGGGGAACCGGAAACTCTGTGATAACCACAGAGGCATCTCGTTGCTCAACATCGCCGGGAAGATCTTTGCCTGTATCCTTCTCGGTCGTCTGAACGGTCACCTAGAGCAGGGCCTGCTGCCGGAAAGCCCATGTGGCGTCCGACGACACCGCGGAACAACCGACATGATCTTCGCCGCCCGCCAGCTACAAGATAAGTGCCAGGAGATGCGAACCCACCTTTACACTACCTTCGTGGATCTGAAAAGCCTTTGACATGGTGAATTGTGACGGACTTTGGAACGGCATGCAGAAATTTGGTTGTCCTGAGCGGTTCACGCACATGGTGCGTCAGCTTCATGTCGGGATGACGACGCGCGTCACTGACAACGGGACGGTATCCAAAGCATTCGCAGTAACTAACGGAGTGAAGCAGGACTGCGTACTGGCCCCCACACTCGTCAGTCTCATGTTCTCTGCTATGCTGATGTACGCCCACCGTGATGAGCAACCTGGGATCCGCATCGCCTACATAACTGATGGGCACCTTGTCAACAGTCGGCGTATGCAGGCCCCAACGCGCGTGTTTACGGCTACAGTCCATGACTTGGTCTTCGCGGACGACTGCGCACTTAACAATGTGACGGAGGAGGCCATGCAACGGAGCGTGAACCTCTTCGCCGCAGGCTGCTCCAATTTTGGATTAGCAATCAGTACAGCCAAAACGGTGTTCATTCACCAATCGCCACCCTGCGCGGAATGCAATGCTCCTCGAATCAATTTCAACGGCGCTCAACTCAAACATTTGGTAATTTTCGCTTATCTGGGAAGCACGCTGTCACGCAACACGAGAATCGATGACGAGGTTGCCCAACGGATCTCCAAAGCTAGTCAGGCCTTCGGCCGGCTGCAGGTCTCCGTGTGGAATTGCCACGGTATTCACCTGAACACTAAACTGTAGATGTACAAGGCCGTCGTCTAGACGACAATCCCTTACGGAGTGGAGACTTGGACCATCTACTCGAACCAAGCCAGGAAGCTGAATCAGTTCCATCTCAGCTGCCTCCGCAGAATACTGAAGCTGAAATGGCAAGACAGGATCCCTGACACGGAAGTACTGGAGCGGACCGAAATCCTCAGCATCAATGCCATGCTGAGGCAAATGCAACTGCGATGGAGCGGTCACCTGGTGAGAAAGACGACGAGCAACTACCAAAATTACTTTCCAACGGAGATGTCGCTACGGGTGCTCGCTGACAGGGAAATCAAAAACGACGCTACAAGGACACTTTGAAGAAATCTCTGCAGCAACTGCAAATCAACCCGGTGACCTTGGAGGACCTCGCCCACGATACACCCGCATGGAGAAGATCCGTTAAGACTGGTGCAGCAATCTATGAGGCCAACCGGATCGCCGCTGCTAAGTCCAAAAGGGCGGCTCGTACGTCCCAAGCACCGCGGATCAACACCGCCAATTCGCAAACCCTGCCAACGTGCCCACACTGTCAACGCACATTTCGCGCGCGAGAAAGCCTGGTCGGACATCTTCGAACTCAATGCAACAACAATCCTATAGCATCAACCTCTACTAAACGTGCCTCAGACCCCACGACGACGACCACCCCAACCACTGATAACAGCTTCATCGATGCCCCACCGACACCATCATCCCTCCTCCACCCCCTGCGCCGATCACGGCGACGCACACCACTCGCCCCACTCTCGCCATCTCAGTGGCCACCTCCGACTACCTGCCACCCGCTACCTCCAACACCACCACCGCCCCCAGTACCAGCGATGGGGACTCGGTACTAACCTGTCCTCATTGCAATCGCACATTCACCTCACACATCGGCCTGGTCGGTCACTTTCGAATCCATCGAAGATACTAGCGAACTAGTACCTGGAGCAGCAACACACATCAGAGACCACCACCTCCAATGACCTCACTGTCCACGCGCATTCACTCATCGCATGGGCCTGATCGGTCACATGCGCATCCACGAAAGCGGAATCCACCGCGATGCCAGCACATCTTGCGCACCCATCAAAACTTCCCATATTCACCCCATGAGCTCGACAACCAGTACCAGCAGTGGAGTCCCCGCATACTCACTACCTTCGACCTATTTTGTCCCTATTTTCACCGCGCATGCACATCACGCATCGGCCTGGTCGGTCACTTGGGAATCCATCGCACAGAGACTGGCGAACTAGTGCCTGGAACACCAGCACACAACAGAGACCACCGCCTCCAATGCCCTCACAGCCCACGCACATTCACACACCGCATGGGCCTATTAAGTCACATGTGTCTTGATTAAATCCTGCCGGCTATACCACAACACTACATCTCTCCTCATCAGCCTCTGCACCTCACATGATCACGCGCAACACTACAAAAACATGCTCTCAGTCTGCATAGCTAATTGAGAGGTAAGTATGATCTTCGGCTCCTTCTCCACTTGTGATCTGATCTTGAGAATATCACGGGCGATCGGCGCAATGGGTTAGAAGGTTGGCAACTGACAATTACACTCATAACTCGCAGTCAGTCAAATGTGTTGTGTGGAGTGGCTGACTGGTTGTCTGAGAGTCAGGCTGCGATGGCTCCTTCTTAAGATGACCTCTGGCTATCTCACACATGCGATATGTGAGCCTTTCAACCCCCTGTTGTGTGAAATCCTGATGCTTGTTTTTTGGGGGCCAGGTCGGTTACTTGGTACGCGTAGACGAGGTTACCAGCAGCTGCGCCCACTTCCGCATCAGACAACTGCCTGGCTCGGACGGTGTTCTGATTTTTTGGGTGGGGGCGAGAGTGAGGTCAACGGTTCAGCGCACTTTCCTCACTATAAACAATCAGACACGCTTGAAACTATCACGGTGCGCTAAAAGCCGTGGCTTGGAAGGTTGTCAACTGACGGGATAACTCGGACCGCGTGGTCAGCCCAGTGTGTGTTTTTGTGTGGAGTGGCTGAATGGCCAACTGAGTCAGGCTATAATAGCTCCTTCTTAATGTGGCCTTTATGGCACTCCCACTCCACGGGATCCGAGCAAGGTGTTGGGGTAGGCCCAGGGGCGGCTCTGGCCGCGCCAGCCACCTATTTTCTTGACTTTCATGACACCAGGCTCAGGTGAGGGAGGAAGAGAGTGTGGAAGCTACAGCGCAAGGCTAATATCAATTAAAACTAATCCACGCGCAAATCACCACCCCTGCACCACTATGGTCTGGAGCATACGGTGGACATCGTCTGACTAAAACGGTCGAACTGTCGTCGTCGCATAGAAAAACTCGACCGCGTCATGTGTCGAGATGGATGTCGTTCAACGATCTGGGACCAGAGCATGGGTTCGATTCAATTCAACAGAGGAGTCCTTCCTCCAGTACTGGCGTCTGAACGTCTTTCCTAATATTCCATATATTGGCTCCGACCTAACGTGAAGAACTTCTCGGAAGCCGTTAGCCGCCATCTCACGCCACTCGAAGTTGGATTTGCATACCAACCAAACGCAATTATCAGGTGCCAAATAATGAGGCCGAAAGACCTACTACCACGGCAACAAACGTCTGGCGTCGTTTGCCGAATCTGGTACAATTGCAGACAAAGCAACTACGTCGGAGAAACTGGGAGACTACTCGGCACGCGAATGGCCGAGCACGCGGCAGCAGTGAGGAGGGAATACACTAACTCTCAAGTCGCGGCTCATGCGACGGCACCCGGCCACACCTTCAAGTTTGACGGGACCGAAATTCTCGCAAGGGCTGACAACCGCGTGAGCCGTGAACTGCTTGAGTCATGGTTCTCTGACCTGCAATGACATTGCGGCTCCATATTCTGTGCTGCTATTTTGTCTGGACAAAACTGCTAGCCACGCGGGGAGGATGCGGATTACCAGTAGCCCCGGTGACACCGAACCAAACTGCCGAGTCATTGTCACGACAACGGGGATGAAATCACGGCTAGTAACGACTCGGGTACGGATCAAAAAGCAATCACCGCATCAACTACGACCCCCAGCGATTAACACGGGGACTGACAGTGATATTAGGCTGTGGCCTGGCAACCACGCCCTATAACGAGTGCGCAACTTGTGCCCCAAGTACCTTTTTCTACAACTGTCTTTGATGATGATTTCGAGAGGGAATCCAAAACGTCAGGCCAATAAACACCATGTTTCAGATATCGCCTCTTAGCTTGACGTGCATGTCACCGACAAATGCTTCAGGGATATTAACGATCACCAGAATGGTCTGCACCTAAATTTACCTGCGTGTGATCTAGCTGCTTACCCGTTTAGAAAAATGCTAAGAGAAAAGTGCATCATTTGTTGCGCATGAGCATTTATAGTGGGTATATATATATATATATATATATATAATTTTCATCAAACACATGTCAGAAATGACAGCGAACGCGCCCGACAAGTTGCCCATACCGGCACTACAAGCAATGTTCATCCGTAGATATACGCGCACGCCTAACGTGCATGCATGTGCAGGAAATGGTAAGTGGGCAATGAATGCACAAACCTGAAATGCAAACTTCTCTTTCTATGGGTAATGATCCGAAGGAAACGTGGATGTAGTCATAGCTGTGTGTGGGGAAGGGAGCGGGGAAGGAAGAGAGAAAAGGAGTGCTTATCGGTTCAGGTGTCGGCCGCTTTGAAAGCAACGGAGGTGACTTTGGGAGGGTCAATCGGACACCGCAAAAGCCAGAAGGAAAAAGGAACTCAGAGAATGATAACAGAAATAACTATCTCGTGCTTCTTGGTGGGGCAGGGCAGGGCGGGGGAACGGTGGAGTTCAGGCGGAACCAGCGAAGAGCATTAAAAACTTCCCACAATTTACACGGGGTCATTCAAGAAAATGGGGCTGAAATCGACGTGATAAATTTATACCACAAATCTATACAGGTTGCGTTACTTGTTGTTGCTTCAGGAGGGCGATAAAAGCAAAAGGGGAGTGTCTCAGTGGGGGAGAGGGCACGAGCCACCATCGTTAAGCCTCTTTGGAGAGCGGGGGATTTAATACAACTGGGCTTGAGTAGATTGGTGGAGCTGGTCACGCGATAGCGAGTCGAGTGTTCACGACTCAGTATATGAGTTCGTACAGGGTAGCTTTCTTGTCTCCAGAGCCGGTGATTACAATGCGGTCGTCAGCCGAAATATCACAACTCAGGACCGAAGAATTCTCTTTTACCTGGAAAATAAACGCCATGTGGTCAATAACGACAGCATAAGTGTTTACTGTATTCTTATTAGTAGGCATTGCGTGTAAGTTACTTCAGATTTTCCAAACGCTCGTAAGAGGAACTAGGGTGACTAACGCACCTGGAACAGATTGGCACCAAAAGGCGTCCGCCAGGCGTTGAGCCAGTAGTCCTTGCCCGTTGACATGAACCACTGACCGCTGTGTGCAAATTTGAGCGATAGGACACAGCTCTCGTGCAGTGAGAGCTGGTAACGTTCCGGCCGACCCGGCCCAAATACTTCGACGGTGTCCGATTCCATGCCGACAGCAACCCAATCACCAGTTGGACAGTGGCCCAATGAGAAGATCTGCGAGGTGAAATCGTATTGGCTCATCTGCCGCGATTCGCGCAGATCCCAGCATCGGACGGTCTTATCGAGACCGCCAGTCCATAGATGGTTGCCGTCCGGTGTGATATCCACACACGACGCACCGTCAGTGTGGCCCTCGAATTGGCCGACTTGGGTCTGATTGTGTAGGTCCCAAACTGATACCTTACCGTCGGAACAGCAGCTGAAGCAGAGTTTGCCATCGATTGAGACGGCAACTGCGTAGCATGCCTGTGCCAAGGACTTCAACTGGCCCTTTGGTCTCGGCGTTGGTCCACCAAGATCCCATAAGCTGATAACACTAGCCTCGCCCCCGACTACCAGGAGCTTTCCATCCTAAAATGATGAAGAAAATTGTTTAAATTAGAAGCAAAACACAAACCAGCTGGATTTCCACTTTAACTTTATATACAATGAATATATGCGAAGGTGCCGACACCCGGTGTGGAAATAGGAAATAAGAAAGGTAGATCTAGATCATTCAAAAACTCTCACATCTTTCGATTTTACATAACTTCAGGTTGACGGCTGACACGCCGGACTACCTGCCATCCTATTTTTGCCCTGGTGGCTAAAAGAGGTATTCGAATGAAATCCACCTTCCGATGCTGTTAACCCAGGTGATTTGGCCATTCACTATAAAATACTCGACCATGTGTTTGAAAATTACAACTTGTCTTGTTTGGATAACGTCTTTTCGTCCAGGCTGTGGTTTTACTGTGCCCGACACTTACCCTTGGACCAAAGCCGACCACCTACAACGTTTAATATAACCACCTACTGTCGCTATATTAGTAAAAGGTTAGTTGTGCATAAAAGTTCGTAGTGTAACGTACCTGAGCCATTTTGATGGACCGGATATAGTCATCGCTCTTTAGACAACTGAGGCTGGTCAGGCAGGACTTGGTTCCCATAGGCGACGCTGGGCCGGTCCCGTCAAGAGGGGCCACCACAGACATATCCCAGAGTTTAACACAACCCCGACCGCCAGTATATATGTGTTGCGCAGGACTGTTAATCATCACTGCACAAACGACTTCTCCGTGCTCCAGATACTGTACCGCTTTGGCCTGTCGAGGGATGCCTGTACCAATGAACGCCTCTGGTGTCAGGGGAACTGGGGTTGGAGGCTGGTTCTCCATTAGAAGGAAGGAGTAAGGCCTGCATTAATATAAGAAAATACGCAGTATGGTAAGTAGGCGATCACCGATCGTTTACAGGACTCACTCGTCCCGTTGTGCCTTGGGGTTCACTCTCGATCCCCGCCAGCAGCCACACAGCGGCTAAGAACATAGGCAAAATAAAATGATCGAAAAACACCAGGGAGACTGGAATGGCCATTTCTGGCTTATTCTACTAAACGCCGATTTGATACTACTCCATTACGGAAATTGGCGATGACAGAGGATAGGTGCAATACACACACAGTTTGGCATGGAGCCCTGGCGCAGTTATTTGCGATGTACTCGGCTAATTTTTTTACTTTATTTTCAGCAACTGCGTCTGCAAACAGAAAAATTCATCCATCAGGTTCATTCTAATTGGCCATGCGCCACTTTCGTAAGGACGGTCGACGCATGATGAGTAACTGAGGTTTGAACAGAGATCAAGTGCAATACAGTGTGGGATGTCTGTTAGTAGGTAAAGTAGTTCTACTGAAAGGCCCATCATTGTGCTGAAACAAGACTGCAAGCATAAAATAAATCCAATGTGCGTGAGGAGGCGCTCAATTAAGTGCAGATGAGCCACGGCAGAGAAGGCGCCGGCTGGTTCAGTCCACCAAAATACCCACACAAGAATCGCGATTCGGCCGCCTAAATAGTCACGGTGATAGCGTACTTATAAAAGGAGGAGGATGATGGACGACGAACGGAGACCACTGAATCAGCAGCCCTGAAAACCGCGGATGAAAGGATCGCTCACGGTCTGGCAGATGTTAGCGTGGTACAACCTCGATCTCACGCCGCCTCCAGGCATTTTTCCTCTGAATCCAACCACACCTCCGCCACCCAGTCTTCTGCCTCCTCTTTTTTCCCCGTTTCTGACTGATGCAGGCGAACACTAAAAGAAGAGGGAGGAGGAGGAGGAGGAGGAGGAGGGGGGGAGGAGGGGGAGGAGGGAGGAGGAGGAGGAGGAGGAGGAGGGGGGGGGGGGAGGAGGAGGAGGAGGATGAGGAGGAGGAAGAAGAAGAAGAGGAGGAAAAAGCTTTGGCGGCGTCTACGAAAGATCGCGTCCACCCGCCTCTGCTGTTTTATAGGCGGTGCAGGGGGGGTGGAGAAGGACGGATGAACAGGCTGGCTGGCGTGTGTACCAGAGAGAAGAAAGGGGTGTGCAGGCGATGTTGCAACAACTGCCGCTGTGCGACAGCGGCACTGGAGCGCACGCAGGCACGCGCGCACTCGCGATGGAAACCGGGACGCTGACGACGGCGGGGTGGGGGACGGAATCCTATCCTCCTTCTTCCAACCCCCTCTTACAAGGCCACGCACACAAAAAAAGCCTCTCCACCAGCAGCCGCTGCACTACCACCGCCACCACAGCCATAGAGCAGACCGCCCCGCCGCTGCTAAAGCCTCCACCCCAGGCCCCTAGCCGCGGTGATGACGCACTCACCACGCGCAATGCACAGGCCTCACCCCCAACCTTATCGGCAGGCGGGTGGGTCAGCCATCACCACCGCCACCGTCGTTAACTCCACCCCCAGCATCTCCCCGACCGACCGCGCGCAGAACGCCGGAGGGGAGGGGGTGAGAAGGAGAGCTCCGCTCGGGCCAGCGCCGCCTGAGGAATAATTAACTTGGCTGGCGCGCACACACACGTACCTACCCCCTCTCCCCGTGCGAACATCAGGCGGAGAGCGGGACGGGAGTATGGCGCGGGTACGTAGGGGTGCGCGCTAACTGATTATGGCCCTGTGAGTGGCGTTTGTGTGTATGTGTGTGAGAGAGAGGGGTGGGCGCAGCACCAAGCGCCATCGCAAATACCACCCCCCAGCCGGCAGCGGCGACGGCCTCTGCTAGCGACAATCGATTCACACGTACAAATACACATAGTGACGATGGTGTGAAGCTAGCGGCGTGGAGAGGTGATGACACCGTTACCGGTCGTGGTAAGGATTAACGCGACCTTGTGATGAGGGGGAAGATGGAAGCAACAACGGTGATGGGGGTGTGCGGCGTAGTTGTTGATTTTGTTGCCAATACTACTATTACTACTACTACTACTACTACTACTACTACTACTACTACTACTACTACTACTACTACTGCTACTACTGCTACTACTGCTACTGCTACTGCTACTGCTGCTGCTACTGCTGCTACTGCTGCTGCTGCTGCTGCTGCTGCTGCTGCTACTGCTGCTGCTGCTGCTGCTGCTGCTGCTGCTGCTGCTGCTGCTGCTAATGCTGCTGCTGCTACTACTACTACTACTGCTACTGACTACTACTACTGACTACTACTACTACTACTACTACTACTACTGCTACTACTACCACTACTACTACTACTACTACTACTACTACTATTACTATTACTACTACTACGACGACTACTACTACTACTACTACTACTACGACTACTACTACTAATATGACTACTACGAAGACTACTACTACTACCACTGTTGATAGTAGTTGGTTGGTAGAGTAGAGGGTTGGTGAAAGCGCAATAACCAGTCCACCCGTCACAAACGACGACCACCATCGGGTCAGATTCCCGCATAAGTGGGAATGTCATAAAGAACACATAAAAACCTGGCCCGCCTTGATTCTGTGAAAGGGGGTTATTCCATTTGTTGGCAACCTTCCAATACTTTACTGTTAGTACATCGTAGTGGTGGTTCAGAAGCGAGTTTCGGTGGCCGTAGCAACCATTGAGGTTTGAATGACCCAAGTTAGTGAAGCTGCCCGCCGATAGCATCAAAAACATAGCAGAGAGGTAATAGAACACGGAGAAGGCCTCTCGCAACCATCGAGATCACAAATCACTCCCCAATTGTACTTTTCAAAATGTGAATCCTTATAATGGATGGATTACCGATAGGAAAGGCAGAGTGCACAACCAAACTCGTGGTCTACCCATCTCCAAACCCCATGACAACAGTGCGACAGTCGTTTCCGACGCGGTCCACTGTGTACCCCATAAAAGGGAAGGGGGGAGGCAGGAACAATGGACTGTTGAACACGAAACTATATAACTATACAAAAACGATGCAAGTACTGAAATTCAACAGCGACTACCTAATCAGCCACAAACGCAGTTGCATAAGGGCGCTATATCGGCGTGTTGAGACGCACTGTGGTGAAACCGGAAGACAAGGTTGCCGAATTGCAATAACTTCTACGGGTGCTCAGAGAAAATGGCTACCCACGCAAATTCGTCGACCGGTGCAACCGAGAAGAGAGACCAAACACAACGGACCCTAAATTTTAAAGAGCTCTCCCATATGTGAAGAACGTTTCATAATCCATCAGCCGCCTTCTTTCACCCCGTCGTGATGGGGTTGCACACAGACCAGAAGCAACCGTAAGACGCCACGTCATGAGACCGAAAGAACTACTCCCGCGACAAGATACGTCTGGGATCGGTTACCTGGTTCTGATGCAGTTGTGGATTAAAAAAACTGAAAGACTACTGCAGGCGCAGATGGCCGAGCACACAGAAGAAGGGAGGAGGAACGACACCAGCTGCCAAGTCGCGGCTTCTTTTGACGGGACCCTGCCATATATTCAATTTCGGTTAATTCAAAATTCTCGTGAGCGGTAAAAGCCCCCTGAGCTGAAGACTTGAGCCAGTATTGGTCCTGTGTGCATGTAAGTCTCTCAATGTCACTGCCACGTGAGATCGCGAGTAATCACTCTGTGAAGGATTTGCAGCGCAGTATCGTTTAAAAAACTAGGTAAACCTGCCTCTGGATAATCGGCCACGAAGTCAGCGACAAGAGATCAACAACAACAACACCAACAACAGAAAGTCCTTATGGGCTTTGTCTGGCCTAGTAATTCTGGTGATGAGTGCAGGTCTAATGGCCAAGCTGCAGACGGTAACACCTAGATCGATCAATATGCCTCCACTTCACATAAAGGAGCCCTGGTAGCAAGGGTATATCGAGGCGATATCGCGAATAGCGAATGTTCGCAATTAGAGCCACTGAAACGTCATTGGTTCCCCTCGACGTAATCTGCCTTTTGATTGGTTGATTTAATGGCGTTGAGACCGCACGCACGCGTAAGGACGCCATTATCTCGTGGGACGCGCATGGCGTGTGACGAAGAGAAGCTCTCACTGCTTTTTTGTTAGATGCATACCTGTTTGCTTTTCTTACTGTATCATTAACTATGGTTAGACAGGAATCCGACAGAACGCGACGACGACGAAGAATTAAGCGATATGCGGCCCAGATTTTAAATGAAATCGAGAAGGAATTCCGGCAAAGGTGGAGGGCAGAACAGTTTTTGTATGAGAACGCGCTCATTATCCTTGACCGTAGCAATTTGTTTTCTGAACTGGCAGTAAAATATTCACAGACGTCGTCGTCGCTAAGTATAGTATGCCTTTGTGCACGAGGTCAGTCTGCATGTAAACTTCGAAGGAAGAAAAAGGAAGGAGGTTATCTGGGGATCCAAGCTGTATGAAGTGATCATGGGTTAGCTTCATTATGTCCGGCGATGATCTTTTTTACAGACGTGTTTGCGGCATGGAATGCCGACAGCAAGGCTCCCTTTGCTGACCTCCAGTCGGTTGTAACCAAGCGAATCAAAGGTCGCAGGCCAAGCGTGTACAAAGCAAATTAGTACCACGCAAACCAATGGTGAGTGCACCTCGAGCACTAATTACTAAATAGTTTTCAACTACAGAACAAATATGCGGACCATAGTCCCAGGACCCATCTGAACCAGAAAAGCCTTCGCCGATGGACGACCTGGATAGTTGCTATGAGCAGTTACTCGTATCAATCTCTACTAGCTCCTTTTATATTTTTCCACAATACACGTTTTAGTATTGCACACGGGTTTGTATTAAATGTTTGCAGCATAGCTGTTTGCGTTCAGTCACGCCCTCCATGGGGAGGGGGGCAGCGCGTTGTTCGGTCCGGTACTACTCATTGGATCGTTCAAAATGTGCGATTACAACTGGGTTAAAAAGTACTGGAGGGGAAAAGAAACGCAACATTTAGTGGATTCGAGATTGGAACCAGTATTTAGTGAAGTAAAGGAATCATGCGTAATTCCATAAGTCCCGCTGTCGCCGTTTTCTGAGTAACTCGAAAATTCGATATACATCCGCCGGACAGAACCGCTACGGCCTCGATATACTTATAGCGAAAATTCGATATCCTCTCGCTATTGCGGGAAAGCGCAACATGAGTGTAGGAATCCGAGCGGACGAGGACAAAATCAGAGTCAAGTAGAAGGCAGACTCTAGTCTACATAGTTTACAAGAGGCACGACCTTAGGTAGAACACGCAGCTGCATACTCTACCAGCTGAGTCACGTGTATATGCTCCGTTGACCGTGACTGGTACATTCAAGATTATGTGGGAGTAACGGTCACTAATCAAGCCTGACGGCATCGGTCGTCTCATTTGGCATGAGAGCTTCTGTTTGTGGCTATCCTAAGCGGTCACACAGGAACGAACGGCGAAGGCCATTCCCAGATGACCTTGCATGTTCAGCTACGGCCTTCGCGTAAACACAACCGTAGAGGAAACCCAATGCATCCATGGATGGTGGCGCTTGATATAATGATTCCCAGTGAAGCTACGAAATACGATAGTAGTGCGAATTAGCGGATGTGGCCAGCTGTCCGATAAAAGTTCACATGTCGGCGTCCGGTGTAAAGCAGGAGTTTTAGGCTCGAAGGAGAGGCATCCATATTTGAATGCACGTATTTCAACAGTTAACTCTACGCAACAGCTGTCAGGTGGGCCATGGAGGGGATTAGTCTGATGTTCAGATGACTGGTCTATCCAGTCTGGTTAGACTCTTCGAAGTCCAACGGCGTCGGAAGGAGCAAATGCTTAACCAATACTGACCGCCAGGCCAAAGGGTGATATTTCAGCAGCGGTTCAACCGCTCGAAGAAATAATAACGATAAGTCTACGCACCCTGATATCGGAGCATGGATAGTTGTGACGGCTGGTGGTGGTGTGAGAACAGCTAGGCGATGCAGGACCCGATTCCTTGTCCAGTGTGCCTGCGAGACCACAAGAAGCCAAATGGCGTCGAGCGTAAGGCTGCGCTCGAATGCCGTGCGCAGTGCTAGATTGGCGCATTTATCCACCGGTAGCCAACGAAGTCACGCGAATAATCGTGATGTGACGTAGAAGTAGGAACTGCTGTCCAGACAGATATAAATAAGCAATGAGCTTGGCAGGAGTTGTGAATGCATCGCCAGTCGCGGACCCGATGATTTGCGAAAGAATCACATGAAAGGTGGAGGAGGGCAAGGGAGATTGAATAATTTACTTCTAGGTGAGGCTCCGGCTGCATGATGGTCGCCGCCGGAGGCGTTATCCAAAGACGGTCGTTACCGCGCCTGACAGAAACCGTTTGGTGGTGGTTGCGGCGGCGGCGGCCCCGTAATACCACAGCAGACAACATCATCCCCATCACTAGCCTCAACAGTACCCAGAATGGCCCTGGCGTCGAGATGGCACCAACCTTCTCACCCCCGCCCTCCCCACCCAGAGGAACATTAGTAGCACATGAAGCTAAAGCTGCACCAAACAACATCGCTTTTTTTGCTGCTGCTGCTGCTTCTCCTTACCGAAGGCGGTCGACCGAACGAGAGGGACAAGAAATAGTTAACGGAGAGAGGGAGTGGAGTAATCGCTCGTGTGCGCAGCAGCAGTCGTGCGGCGTGGATTGATGGCATCAGTGTGTGCGCAGGCAGGCGAGAGAATGGAGTACGGATGGTGAGGGGAGGTATGGAGCAGAGGGAGGGACAACTATACACCGGGGGTTGTGGGGGGAAGAGAGGTTAATGGTGGTGGTAGCGGCGGCGGCGGTGGAGCTGCCGTCGGTCCGCTCACACAAACACACACTCCCCCTGGGGGTGGATTGGAGAAGAGAGTGGGGGCGGGGGTGGAGTCCAGCCAAGTGAAGAATTGGTAACAAGCGGGGGCAGGCACACGCCTGGGGCAAGCCAACACCGCCGCCCATCGACAGCAGCGTCCCGGCCGAAAGGACGACGACGATGATTCCGCTGCGTGCACGCACCCACCACGCCAGCAGATTGGCAATGGCCGTCCACACACACGCACCCGCGGCTGGGCCGCTCGTCTATGATGGGAGGAGGAGGGGAGGGGCGGAAGAGGAGGAGGAGGGAAGGGGACTGACCACCCCGTTCTCCCCCCGCTAGTCAACTAGCCAGCCAAATCCTATCCAGCCCTCCGTCCGCCCACACGTCGTCGACCCGGGGCAAGGGCGGAAGAGGGGGTGAGGTGAGAGCGCGACAGCCAGTCTAGCAGTGATGCCAGTGAGGTGGTGGCGGGGGTGAGAGAGCCCTTCTGACGACGTGCACGTCCCGGGACTGTGTCAACCGGTGTCAAAGTCGCCCTAGGAGCCAGTAGGGAGGGGATGGGTGGGAAGGCTAGTTCGCACAATTCCGCCATCCGAGACGGGTGGCGCAAAGCCGCGGTGAGAAGGCGAGCTGGATAGAGGAGGGAAGGCGGGAAATAAAAACAGCCTAGTTGGGAGGGTTGCCATGTGGCGGTGGTGGTGGTGGGAGTGTGTAACAATCGGGATGCACAGCGCACACCTCCGCACGCACGCACCCTCCGTAGATTGCCCGGGTGGCAGCAGATCACCTAGTCCCCTGGCCGGGGTCGGGTAGGGGAGAGAAAGGAGGTTTAAGCAAGCAATGAAGGGTAGGTGGGACGGCGCTGCACACAGACGGCTTCTGGCGGAGGTAGAGGGGTGGTGAATTGCAGGCTGGGGAGGGGCTAGTGAGGCGCACAGTGATAGACAAGTCGAGATTACATCGATAGGATGGGGGTGCTACAGCTGCCGCTGCCGTTAGCGCTGGGCGGGGTGGAGTGGGACGACACTGAAGACGCAGGAGGTGGAGGAGGGCTGGCGATGTTTTTTGGAGGCAGCGAGAAGGCCCTTCGCCGCCGCCGCCGCCTCCTCTGCTTCTTCGTCGTCAACTGCTTCGCTTTTAGGCCACGATCCGTCCCACCTACCTCCCACTCCCTCCCACTCGCGCGCACCCAACCCAGTCGTTGGGCGCAGAGGGCGCTCGCATCAGCAGCGGAAGCAGCTTGCTGATGATATGATGCAGGGAAAGGAGACGACGCTGTGTTAATGCAATGGCACACCCACACAAAGGACATCCCGAACGCAAACGCCAAGGCACCTGCACCAGCACATGTTGAGAAGAGTCCCTCTCGCCGTCTCTCTCTATTCATTTCAGATGCCATGAAAAACTAAGACGAGAGAGTAGTAATTCCATCGAAAGTGCCGTCTCCCTCCTCTCATCCCGCCTTTTTGGCAATATTACAACGCAAATTAGCAGTCCTCAAGGGCCATCTATGCCGTGCAGATGGAATGGGAATTCCATAATAGCCAGTGCTCTGGTGAGGCACACCGCTGTACCATGGGGGAGCAGTTACACTTTCGACTATGGAAATCAGATCGAAGGGTGAAGGAGGGAGCTAAGCCTTCTTGGCGTAAGCGGTCAATTGATGGGAGACAATAACTACGCTGAAACAGTGCATCCCACATCCACAGAAGTAAGGGACCTTGCGCAGTGGGTGTAGATATCTGGTCTCGAACACTCAAATGCCGCAAGTGATACGGTATCAGGGCAATAGACGGAAAAAGCGGGGCTTGATCAATGCTGCTGACGACGACTCGATCGCCTTCGTCCTGCACACAATCTCTGTTATAGCTGCTAAGCTGTGAGTCGGCGAGTATGCGTAGCAATCTGGAGGGGTGGGCTATAGACGGAGAAGGCGGGGTTTGTTATAGGGAACAAGAGGGAGAGGAGAGAGCCGCTGTGATGCAACGGTGGTGGTGGGGCGAGAATCGGTAGCCAGAAACATTAGCGTCTTGTTTTTTGCTCTGCCCCGGAAACGGACCGACAAGTATTCCGCGGTCGGAATAATCGTCATAGTCATCAGCAGCAACGAGAGGGGACGAAAAGGTAAAGAAGGGGCAAAGTATCGGGAGGTGCAGTGACTCCGGCTACTTTGAACACAAGGCCTGGCGCCATTTCAGGCCGGTGGACGAGTCTAGATAACTTTACTGAACGTCACAGATGCACACATACCGCAAATAAATTATTGGAAATGTACTATTCTGCCTCTACCAAACGCTAGTCAATAACTACAACGCAAACTTAGTCGATATATAATTATAACAGGTCTCAGTATGCTTAATTACGGATCAGTTAATATGAGAAAACACCTAAAAGGGGGTTTATTCTAGATTTGTATACTCGAAAAGGTTCGTTTTTGAAATAAGCATTTTAAAGATGTTAGTAGCTGAAGCTTAGGTCCATAAATATGGCGAAATGTGTGATATTAAAGTAGACTGCCGTAGAGGAGTGGAAGGCTTCGTAGGAGGAAAGCCGACATGCTAAGGCATACACTACGTACACTAACTCGTGAATAGTAATGACGGTAATTGAGAGGAGCATACGAGGAGACATACAATTTCGCGTATTTTACTTATTCGCCTAAAACTTCCTCTTTTATGCAGAATATGTTTCTAAACAAAAAGGTTTACAAAACCGAATTTGAATCAAGAGTATCTTATATTCGGGCAATTTCCTATGCTCATAACTGTCCTCGACCAAGTTTGCGCATCACTGAGAGCAGTAAGCTACACTCGAAACTTACCAAACTAAACCTCACCCACTTTAAATTTAATTTATGTTTCGCATAAGTTGAGTAAAGCAGGGTGCGAAAAAGCACAGTTTTTTTAGAAAAACAGACGCCTTTTCGATTTCAAAAAAATATATTTTAGTCGGCGATACGTTATGCCTCAACAAGCCGTAATAATACCAACAGACAATTTTCACCCTAACGTACACATATTTTTGTGATACTTGAAAATATTTCACAAGACACCGTGAAATGAGCCCCTACCAGACAGTCACATAAACATATAGCAAAATATCTTTTGTACCACGTAGTTTCCGATAACGCACTTTGTCCCAAACGGGACCGGCATCCGTTCAGTGATATTTTAACACATACACGGCATTTAGAGTCGTAGAAAGAAGTCTAAAGGCACGTGTACATTGAATAAGGAAATTCAAGATAAATTTTCTTTCTTTTATCCACGACAAAAATTATCACGAATTTTCCAGGAAGTGGAAAAACGGACCAATATTTCAATTTTTCTACGATTACCTTAAAAAGACGATGAATTATGTGAACACTCGTCAGGTAACTAACACATCAAAGCACTTTTTAAAGAGGTAACCTGCATGGGAAGGTGTTTCAATCGAAGGAAAGCATACCAATGACCACTCTTCGTTTTTGACATTCATAGTGTGTCGGTAATTAGGTTTTCTGTAACTTGAGTTTACAGATATGACCCTAATCGCCATCAAGAATACAAAAGAACGCCTATAAATGCACTTCTTCGATAAACACTTCCAGTAATCATTTTATTTTGAATGTTCGCAGAGGAAGCAACTAAATAACCTACCTTTCTCGGAGAGTCGATTCAGGACACCGAAAACCATAAATTATTAACTGATATTTCCAGTACCTTCTGGAAGTCAGTGGATTTTACCGTCACAGAAACTAGGCGGTAATTTAACTTAAGAAAAGCTGCTTGAGTCCGTAGAGAACGTTATGCTTACGATTGCAACTGCTACTTATATTAAAATGAATTGGTCACTAACAGACCTCTCAAAAAGGTGACCTAATTAAAACTTGTCCCTGTAGCAAAACTAGTCGCGAAATCCTAGCTGTTTTAATCGACCGCATCGCGAACTATACGCAAAACCAAAAAATTAAATTGCATTCGTGCAAAAATGGTTTGAAACATATGATCAGACGTCACGTACCTAACCATGTACCATGCGTCACATAACACTAATTCTCGAAGGACATTCACTACAAACGCATGCAAAGAACATTAAAAAAAACTTGTCCGTGTTTATGCCATTTTATTTACCCAGTTGTTCGCATAGACAGGTTTTATGTACTCCTAAAAATGACTTACCCATTTAACAGGCATTCATAATCATAGAACAAAGTCTAAAAGTAAGCAAATATAACAAGAATGGCTCCGATCTCAAGAAAAATGCGAGATCTTTCGTCTGCGGTAAACCTTATTTGCAGTAATTTTCGGAAAGTTTAAAAATAGGGCAAATCGTTGCATTTTTGGCTCTATGGCGTCACTTTGGAAAAAATCATGAAGTGCGTGAGCATTCGTTCGCCAAAGCGCTTTTTTAAAAAAAGTTTGCAAGTAACCAAGAGCATATTCATCTCAGCTCTTAGTTTTGGAGGTTCCATGTTTGACGAGTTTACAAGTATGATGATCCAACGGTACCCTGCATGAAAAAGAACGCCCGATAAACCAATACGTCGAGAAATATCTTCTCTTGAAGGTTCTGGCACACTCCTAAAAGTTCAGTGTATCCATTTTAAAAACATTTTCTTGCGTTTTCGGGATCGTCTTCACCAAGGAAGCCATTATTTCTAAGCATCCGAATAATACTTTCAATAGTCCTCTTGAGTTTTTACTAAAACTCCAGATCATGCATAATTAGTTTGGTATTTTGGGGGATGCGTTTGGACGGCTTTCCCATTACTTAGAAATTTTTCGTTAAGTTAGCATATGTTGTGAGTTGGGGTCAGGTACTGCGGTTAAGCATAGTGCTGCCTAGCTTTTGTAGACTTCGCTGAATTTGTTACCACGACGAAGCTTCGAGGTCACCCATTAAAACTGCGCATTCAACAGGCCAAGCTGGATGTGCGAAAGTTCGTCTTCGTCACTGGCAGAACGGTTAAATGCCCTCCCTGCCGATGTTGTGGTCACCATCGCTGGAAAGCTTTAACGGGAGCCTCGATGAGGGACTCGCGCCCCAAATGTCATATTTAATTTCAGGTCAAAAATAGGATATTCAAAGGTCCATGCTTATTTCTCTCAATAAACTAAATTGAAAAGAAAAACGCCCCACATCTGGTGTAAATTACAATCTCAGTTAACTTCAATTTTTTTCAGTCGATGGCGCGTGTGGGCATGCCAGTTTCATGTCTCATTAATTTCGCCCAATAATTCGACCATCGCGAGTGATCACGTCCACCATGTACCCGCTAATTAGTTAAATGACAGTAAACTTGCGCTGCATCTACCACACACTCTCTACCTCGTCCACTCGAGCCGAAGTCAAGAGGATCGGAGATGGGGTCGGGCGCAGTGGTTGACAAAGCTCAGCAGCCCGTCTGCGAACGCCCCACACGTCTGTTCAGCTCACGATTGATCGGTTTTTCACAGAAGCAAGAAGTGGTCGGCTCGGATACACATCGGAATGACAGGCCCATAGAGACCATATTAATAAGTAGCCATTGCAGTCAGACTTTCCGTCCTGAGAGGGTCCAGTCATCCCAAAAGTTGACGGTCTTCCAAGCCACGATTATCAGCGAATAGGGATAGTTTAAAACCCCAACATATGGTTTATAATGAGGAAATTGAATAAAGCACTGTGGGGACAGTGTCCCAGAGTCGACCTCATTATCACTGCCCTCTCCTTTACCCGAGTCCATTGTCCGAGCTTGATGCAGGGATCGGTCGAAAGTGGATGACAATGAGTCACAGGCTGTCTACGCGGGCCACACATGGCCTGTCCCGTAAACACGCCAGGTTTTCATGCAAAGAAATTCCAGTCAATGTTTTGTGAACTTCGGCATATATGTCCTACGTCATAGACTGTCGGCCAGTTGCATGGCTATGGCAGATTGACCACAGTGGAGAAGCAACAAAACAGCGTCTTCGGACACAGAACGCAGGACACTACTGTCGGTGGTGTATCGCAGATCCGATTAAACTGAAGTCTCAACAAGTACTGTTAAGGAAAATACGGACTATCATACTTAAAATGAAGGCAAAACTTACGGTCGACCAATAGGAAGTCCGCTGTTGCGAAATGACGCGTCGAAGGGAAGCTGAAAGATCGATGAAGAAGACTTTACTTTCCGCACAGGTAAGAGTAATTGAAGTGTAATTTGGGGTAAAGCAAAGCGACCGGTCATATTTTGTGTAGCAAAAGCAGTAAACGGCATCGACAGCCCTCGAAGCGTTGTGTACCGCGTGAGAATATACAGGCTAATTACGGAAAATATCTCCACAAGCTAAAAACCGGAAGTAAACACATCAACTTTTGTTTCAACGACAGCTGGCAGAGGAGGACATAAGCTCGAAAGCACAAGTTTTACCAGAGAAGCACAAATCGAGGTGCGATAAGTGAAATTGCAAGGGACTGCTAGTTTACAATTGACAGTCTGCAGCTTTCACTCAAACTCAAATCTGGCAATTGACTGCGTCGTTAACCTGGTCGGTTGCCTTGGCAGTGTTTCGGAGAAATCGAACTCAGAGTAATGTGCCAATATACTAATTCCTAAAAGTCAACCAAGGATTGGGTATAGCTTGCTGATGACATTAAGTAGCCCATAAACGGTAACGCTGAACGCTCACCGCCTGTGTGTGGGCTCTAGGGCCAAAGTGAAAATATCAAATTCTTGTGAAGGTCACAGTACCGCTAAGAGCCGACTGGATGCGAGCCCCTAACTAGGCGCTCACTGGCCAGCAATAATCGTGCCAAGCCCTAGCAACTAAAAATTCCCCACATGAGACCTCCGCGTTAGCCACATTTCTGCGATGTGCACATTAGCCGCAGAACCTAATGAACTGTCTACCTGTGGCCCTAAATACACTGGTTAGTAAAAGCCAGTAAACAAAGGAACGACTGCAGAGTTTACAAACAAGTTAGTTCCAAGGTCTACAACCTACCAAAGATACTTTCACTGGCAAACAGTGATCACTGCAATGAGTCATATTGTTTTGGCTCTCGCCTCTCTCCTTTTAATCCTCTTCTACTAGCCGCAGAATGCAACACCACATGGTAATCAGTCTGCCACCCTGAATAGCCAAATAATTGACAGGACCAAGCACCAAGACTCCATCTCGATTCACAAAGACAAGCGGGTTTGCGTGCGTGCGTGAACAAAGCTGGGGGGGGAGAGATGTGTGGAGAGGGCGTGTGGACTGACTACGCCCTGCATCTGCTTACATCCTGATCTCAATTGGGTGCAGTCACAGCTTAACCCCCCCCCCTTCACCCCCTCCAAGTACACTCTCGTCAGAATCTTTTTTTGTTCTCGCCACCGCCTCTCCCCATGTACGCCAGCCTGATCTGTAAATCATAGACTACAAAACAGCCCTAAGAGAGGAAAAGAGCCGGCAGTGAGGGAGAGACTGCAGGCTCACGATGCAGTAACAGACGCCAACACCCGACTGCTGTGAATTGCACAATCTGTCAGCAGACACCACTAGTACATTTTCAGAAGGGGGGAGGGGTAAGCTGAACTCTCTGGATGAAGACAAGAGCTAACACCATCGCAAAACGGAGAATCTAGTGGTAACTAACCGGTGTATTACTTCGCTGTCAGCACGTCTCCTGCTTATGGAGATATCCCGAGATAAACATGGAAAAGGGCGTAGGAGGCAATGTGTAAATGCATGCCGGGTAAAAATCAAAGAAAAAAGGACAAGAGGGGGCCAGGTTGCGATAGAAGTTATGCATCTCAGTAGCAAGAGTTAAACAGGCCACTTAGTTTCCTGGGTAACGTTGAGACTGCTGTCACGCACCAACGCTAGGTGCACGTGCTGTTATTATTAGTAATAGTATTATTATTATTATTATTATTATTATTATTATTATTAGTAGTAGTAGTAGTAGTAGTAGTAGTAGTAGTATTAGTAGTAGTAGTAGTAGTAGTAGTAGTAGTAGAAGTAGTAGTAGTAGTAGTACGTGACAGCGGCGAGAAAATTTGGGTGCTGAAGAAAAGGTGAGGCAGGTAGGAAGATCCTCATTTCATGCCGTTCTATACACATGACGTAATTGCAGCTCTTAATAATAATAGCGAGGGTTGGACCATATCAAACAATCATATGATTTTTTACCCACCCCAGGATTGCAAGCCGTAAACCGCGCCCATAATGCCAGTAATTTTCTCCAAGTAAGCCCGACAGTCACATAAGAGAAGGACGCTTTCGATGTTTTGCCAGCAAGTTCCTTCGACCGCAACAGCTCCTCTCTATCTATCCGTGTGTGTGTGGGGGAGGGAGGGAGGTAGGTGTGTTGGTAGCAGGAGTTAGAGACCAACTTCGTCATGTCTGGTAGCGGATTTTAATTCACTGTCCCTTCCCCCCCCCGCACCTAGCGCCATCGCCTTCACTCTACCGCCGCCCCAAAGTTGAGCGCTATAAAATGGACCACACACACGCACACTGGTTCGCTCAAACGGTGTGAATAGGCTGTAGTGAAAAGAACAAGCGATTATCACGCAAAGGCGGAGTCGAAGGCCTTTTCCGCGGCATCGCCACCGCCGCCGGCAAAAGGTTCTGTCGGTTCCAACACCGGTCCGGACATGGACCAAAAGCACAGTGGGATCAACTTACTCCAGGCAGCGGAAGATGAGAATTGGAACGGGAACGCGTCATCGAATAGAGGGCGAAATTGAAAGCGAGCCTGGAGCTACCGCCGCGAAATTAGTAAACCTATGGGGTCTTCTCAATCCGCAGTAACAGGCAGTGGCCATAATTATTTGTTTTTGGTTGGGGTGATAGATTGAGCACTTTGACGGTCCATCATTCCGAAGTGACCGGCAGCTCCTGCTCTCTCACAAATACAAGTTAACGGAGGGGAAAGTTGTTTGCCGTGGGCCTCCAACGTGTTTATACGACTTTGCCTTAGGGTAAATTAGGACTGTATCGACTTATGGCATACATTATTTGGGCAGTGATGAGGACGCATCAAACATGTGTGGTACGTGTGAGACGTCGGTTCACTTCAACTCAGCCGGTGTTTCAGAAGTCTCCCCACAGGGATATCATCAGAGGGGCACTCTTCTAGTGGATCACGATGAATAACTTTTGAATATTTTCAGAATGCGACCACTGCCTAATGGTACGACCCAATGAACACAGAACTGTCGGTCATGTTGATGTTAGTTGAGCTCTGCAAGGATTTCCAGGTCAGGGTAGGAAGGGTACGTTTCTGATAATTTCCAGAAATGGCCATTCCAGTCTCCCTTGTTTTCGCCGGCAATATTCATTTGCCGGCCGCTGTGCGGCTGCTGGTGGGGCTCGAGAGTGAGCCTCAAAACAGAAAGGGACCAGTGAGTTCCGTTAGCGATCGGTGAGCGTTCATCGACGGATGCAGGCCAATTTCTGTCAAGGGACGGTGTAAGAGGATATTGCCAACGACGATCGAACTACCACTAGTTGGCAGGCAACAATCATAGGTTTGAGTAGATATCCAAAAGCCTGGTTTGACCGTGTCAAACAGCGGTTGAATAGGCTAGCTTGCTTGGAAGATGACGTTACGTTCAACAGAGTGGATACGTTGGTTGATGGGCGCTTCAATGGTCGGTTACGGGACTCATTCGTCCCGTTCTGCCTTGGGACTCAAGCTCGATCCCCACCAGCAGTCACATAATGGCAGGCAGATGAATATCACTGACAAAGACAAGGGAGAATGGAATGACAATTTCTGACTTATTAGTCGTCATCAGCCACCCCAAGTGGTGCTCCACCCGAGGCTCTAATCCGTGACTTGTCGCTAACCACTAATACACCGTAGCTCTTGAAATATTCCCCTCGAATTCGCAATAAATGACACTTGGACGTTTCTTCTGGCTTTCAGTTGGCAGCCATTCTTCACAGGAGGCTCTATTGTCTCAGAGGCGTTGGCTTACAGATGATGTTTTATCACAGGGTCGTCATAAGAAGGGCAAACTTCTATTGGATCACGAAAAATAATGTCAGACTATTTCCAGGCTGCGACCGCTGCCTAATGGTACGACCCAAGGAAGCCTGAACTGTGGGTAATCTTGGGGTTATCGAAGTTCTGCGATGAGTTCCAGGTCAGGGTCGGAAAGGCACGTTTATGATAATTTCTCATCGCAACGGTTCCACAATATCCTTTACACTGAATAGAGAAGAACAACTAGTGGAAATAAGGATAGGACAGATGGTTGACGAACAGGTGCTGGAGAAGTGGGATTCGGTTCTGGGGTCAGGGAGCATGGTGAGGATGTAATATTGTACAGACTCAACGAGGAGATAGTGTGTTTTCCGACTGTGACTTCTAGGATCTTGGGGTTAATCGGTCGTCTACTCCTGATCCCCCTAGGAGGACACCTCTTTTAAAAATATACGGAAAGTAATTAATGGCGTCCCATGTTTACATTCCTCCCCCAGTCCCTAGTATGTAATCTGACGATTCATTAATACCTGTACTCTCCCGCAGCCGTCATCTTACAATATACAGTGATATACGTATAACATGACGCATCCGTGGTGTTGCTGCCGTTTACGGTATCTCGGATGAGAACACAATGCTCAAGAATACCTCGCCCGAATTTCCCACATCCGCCCTACCCAGACCGAATGGCAGTGCACACACACTGTCCACATCCAACGTGATGTAATTTCTTTACGGCTTCATGCGCTGAGACACAAAAACTCAGAGGCACTCCCTAGGTTCTAGTCTCAGCGTTTGGAGGAACCCTTTCAGTTGACAGTTCTTATGATCTCAAATTGCAGTGACCCGAATCTCGATTAAAAAAATGGGGGAGGGGGTATTGTGGCGGACAAGTAAGTAACAGGCTGACGGCTCACCGAAGGAAATGCACCGGCTGAACTGGTTGTGGTCGCGGTGCCAATGGTTGTCGAGAAAAGGCGGTAGTTGTGCTACTGGTGCTAACAGCGGAACCACAAGAGATCCGCGGTGGAGGCACGAGACCAGCAGCAGCAGAGGGAGACAGAAGACCCGACGGTAGCGGAGGTTGGGTCGAGGAAAGGATAGACGTGGGGGATACGCTGGGCAGGGGAGCTGCAGCAGTAGCATGGGTGAGAGAGGTGTTATGTTGCGCCGATGTGGTTAAGTTGGTCAGAGGCGTACTCGATGGTAGACCTGGCGCCGGACAGAACGCGGGCACCCCAGCGGGGTTGGTCAGGAAGGGGGGGACCCCGGGAACACCTCCGATTGCGGTTCCACCATGTGCCACTGCGGCCGCTGCGGCAGCCGCTGCTGCAGCAGCAGCAGCAGCTGCGGCCATTGCTGCGGTGGAATCACCTGCGTTAACACAGAAGGAAAATTAAGTAACTTCGATACCTAGTACACATGGAAATCCGCAACAGTAGTTTAAAACAACTATGAAGTCGCAGGAAGAAGCACAAGGACGGCCGGACACTATTGTTTGCACCAAGTGAGAGGCAATGTTTTATCCGCGCAACATATTCGCCTAAATCATTGGTTACTAAACGGGGAAGGCTAAAATGTATCAGATTCACTTGGAACTTTCCGGGCAAGTTACAGACAAGGACCAATGAACCAAGGGATGCCGCGCCTTCAAAGCAACATCGCACGGTCTTAGTCTTTACACCGGGTTAAAAATGGCTTAGAACACGATACAGTGACGCACAGAAGACATGGCGCTCACCATATGAATTAAAGGCGTTCCCTTAAGGAGAAGGTCGGTTGTCAAATGGACTCGGATAAAAAATGTGTATTTTCCTCCTCCCACCCTATATTGTGGCTGGTTGATAAGGAAAAAACAAACCGAAGACCATCACTCATGCGACCTTTCGCCGTTATCAATAATACGCCCTGGGTTAGAAAGCCAATGTAAAACGGAACTACTGCATCCGGCGCCGAAAGTTGAAACTATCGGTGATTGAATAACCCTGGCTACAGATCATACTGTGAACACGCTAACTTACGAGGTCGTCACGACGGAATAAACCACCGAAAGAAGGGGCCTGCGTGGTGGCCTAGTTGCGGAGGCCACCCAGCACATCAGCCGATGGCAGCGTTTGATAAAGTGGCCCTCAGTGAGGGTCCCCCATTCGATGAAGGCGCAACACGAACCTCGTTGTCAGACTAGGCTGGGAACCGATCTGACGAACTATACATGATCATAAAGTATGGCAGTATTGTGATCGGTAGGCGTAGGCCGCTATCGAAAAAGCGTTAACTCGCCATCGTCCACCGTATGCCCCACAGCGACAGTAAATTGCACGTGAATTAGATTATGTGAGAGTAAATTTCTGCCTCATCTAAAGCACTCTCCCTCCTTCTCCTCCACCTGGGCCCGGTCAAGACCGGAGACGGGGGAGGGCATCGAAGGCTGGCGCAGCTGGAGTCGCTCCTGGGGGTGCCACTACACCCGGATAGGATACCATGGAGGCCACATTAAGAAGGAGCCATTGCAGCCTAACTCTCAGTTCTCCAATCAGCCCCTCCACAAAAACACACAATAGGTTGACTGCGCGGGCCAAGTTATGCCGTCAGTTGACAACCTTCCAAGCCACAACTTTTAGCGCACCGTAATAGCTTCAAGTGTGTTGCATGTTTCATAGTAAGGAAAATGCACTGAGACGTCGACCTCACTTTCCATTCCCATTCCCAGGCCCCATCCACTGTCCGAGCCGGTCAGTGGTTCGGGGAATGGGCGCAGCTACTGGTAAACCTAACAACCTTGGCTGCGTGTATCATGTACACGACCTGCTCCCCCCCCCCCCCCCCCCCGCCAAACACATGCACCAGGATGTCACACAGAAGGGGTTGAGGGGCTCAGATCTCACGTGTGTGATAGTACCAGAGGTCATGTTCATGAGTCATGACAGCCTGAGTCTTAGACCACCAACCAGCCACTCAACACACACGTGAGTTCGATCGTCGTAATCCGAAAATTTCAACGGTATGCTCCACAGAAGGGTGGTGCAGGTAAGGTGAATTGTGCGCAAGTCATTTTGAAGTGACAGTAGACTTGCATTGAATCTACCGCATTCTCTCTTCCCTTACTCGCCTGTGCCCAGTGTCAAGACATAGTCAAGAAGACCGGAGGCGGGGTCGGGAGCAGGTGAATCATATCCCACCATAGCCATAAATAGCAACAGTGGGTGGTGCGGCATGAGCCTGTACCTACGAGTGCCCAAGTTGGGCACACACACCTCCCATATTCGGCATTTGTTATGGGACTACATCCCAGAATAATAACGTCTACCGCACCCTGATTTGGCCCCCGTGTTGGTCCAGGGCATCTAACACGCGGCCGCACCACCACACACGCACACACATTGGGCTGACTGTGAATTCTAACTGCAATGGTCAGTTGGCAACCTTCCAAGCCAAGGTGCATAGCTCACCGTGATTGTCTCATACTCGGATCACGCATGCAACATAGGGGTCGAGAATCATACTTCCTAATCACGTGAGAGGTACCGTTTGTAAATACACACAAGAGTCTGGTTCCGTGACAAAGTGAGGCGGATTCAAATCGCTAGTCTTCCCGGGTATGGGACAGGCCAGCCGATGACGGTAAAGAAATCAGAAACAGTAATTGTTGTCTGCTTTGCGGCATGTCAACAATGCTTCTCGGTCGGAAACGGTTACTAAGGCGAATGAAAGGTCTTTGCATAAGGACGGCGGTCTACTGTCCATAGGAGGTCTCAAAAAGTGACTACAGGTGATAGGCAGAAAACTCTTGCCTCCAAGTGGCCACCGAAGACGAGGGGAGCAAGATTTCCTACATTAGAGGCAAAAGAGACAGTCGGGGGTACATGATTTCCTTCAGGTGTAGCCAGCAGAACTGAAGGACAAGGTTATGTAGGGTCATTAGGACGAAGCAGGGGAGGGGGTGTACCAGGACTCATCACAAAGTCTCTGGGTGGACGGAGAGATGGAGAATTGTCTAGCCCTCTTCATATGAGCTTGTGAGATTCCATTTACCCACGAATAGCCCGCAGGTAAAAAGGTTGGTAGACAGACAAGAGCAGGAGGAGGACGACGACGACAACTAGTGGGCTCCCCCTAGTACTACCTCCCCTTGGAGTCCTTTTTCACACTAGTGTCCTCTTTGCTCTACAGTCGGTAATTGGTCTACTTCATCCCGCACCCCCACCCCCATCCTGTCTTCCTCCCGGTCGGAACACGCGCAGACAGGACGGGATATGCAACGTAGAGATACGGGCAAAAGTTGTGGCCTAGGGATGGAGGAGGGAAGGGGAGACAGGTCGTGAGCAGGGTACGGGGAATAATAACTGAAGTGGAGCGCAGGCGCAGGAGGGACGGACGCGGGTGAAGAGGGGAGGGATGGAAGGGGAGAGCGGAGTGGGTGGGGGGGCGGTCAGTTGGTTCAAAAGCAAGCAAGAAAGCACGCACACACCTATAATTAGGCCACGACCTCGAGAATGGACAACGAGAAAGGCGAACGGGAAGCCGCTCACAGACTGAATGTCCAAAGGCTATCTAGAGCAGACGCACAGACCCATCGCCCTCCCTCCTACTCTCCCACCCACTCCCGAGAGGATTCGGACGGTCAGCCACCCCATCACTGCCGCAACGACACTAATCCACACCACCCACCTCCGCCCCTGCGCACAGACCCGCCCACACGTCACAGCCCTCTGCCACCCCCCCCCCTCTCCACGCCTCTCTACAAACACGCATTCATGCAAAGCAGTAAGGCCGGCGCGCGCGCGCCGTTGGCCGGCCCCCTCCCGTTGTCCGTCCCCGCCCGCCAAACACTGCGCCCCCACGGCGCGAGTCACTGAACAAGCAGCCCAACGGCACAACCACCACGGTCTCCTCATCCTTCTCCTCCCCCCTCGCCAATCCTCTTGCCCACACCAGTTCTCCATCGGCAGGACAGTGGAGGGGGAAGGATGTGGAATAGCAATAGAAACGTGACATTGTGTGAGGGCGAGATGGCCAGTGAGTGGAATGAGGATTTACTACACTGCTATCGCCACTGAAGCGCTCGCGTCAGCAGAGGAGAGAAGGCTAGTGTCACTGAACCGACGGCTCGATCCCCGCCAAGTAAGCGGTGTAGTGGTAAGCTCGAAGACCTAGGCTTCAAGCCATCACTGAAGCTTGATAAAAAACAGTATTCGGAACAACAACATACCGTAAATAAACCGAGGAAAGCACTAGCAAAACCGAAGTTGTGCACTTATCCAATAAATTCAGGAAGGAAGGCATTTCGGGGACAGACATTGCAATAATTACCTGCAAGCAACCGATGCAGCCTTGTTTTAACCGAAGGCATTACCCCTCACGAGGGGTCGATCGAAAATGGGGGCGCATTGGGTCAGACAGGGATAAAAAACCTCAATGAGTGATGACGACGAGGATGATGATGATGGTGGTGATGATGATGATGATGATGATGATGATGATGATGATGATGATGATGATGATGATGATGATGATGATGATGATGATAGAGGAGGAGAAGAAAAATGAGTATAGTCTCAAAGACGAAAAACGCGACAAGGAGAGATAAAAGGGCTTTCAGTAAGGATAAGCGGCTTCTACGAAGAGTATAATTCGATTGGGAGACAGTAAGAGTAGGGGATTCGTTTCAGTGAATCCCCACCTATAAAAAATGGGTTTTGGGAGTGTCCTGAATTGAAGTTAAAAGGGGTATGCAGGCGACAAATGGACCTAACACAAGGTTCCGTAGCAGTGACCCTTAATCCATCCGGGTGTAGGATGGAACATTCGCCTTTAGTTTTTCCCTGTAGCTTCAAGGCTCCAGAGCGGAATTAAAAAGCAAAACTGAGCCAGCATGTTCCCTCTGTCAATCGAATTGATGAAACATAAAACCCAAATGATCATACCGTGTTGTCTTATTACAGTGGCTTTTTACATTAAATGGTACAGTTGTCGGTATAGATGATTGTATGGGCACCTAAACAGGACACGGGATAAGGAACCTCCCCGCTCGCTTAAAATGAGGTGGCCTTACGCCAAATTTCAGGAAGGGTAAACATACCCGTGTCTCAACGCTAACACTAATCTTAAAATAAAACTAAACAGTATCTTTTAACCTTCGCCCTACCATAAGCCTAAACCCTACAGTTAACACGATAAAAACCTTAACCCTTAACCTTTAACATAATTTCCTTAAAACTTAGCGAAAATCTAAAGGTATTGTGGGCGATTAATATTCGCGTATCCTGTTTAGGTGGACATAGATGGCATCCTTACCTAGTTTTGCCTATTCAGAATGTAGAAAGTATCAGTCACGCTGGGTCAATCACCAGCAGTTGAGGATAATGGTGAAGAGGCTAACTCAGCCCTAAAATGGAGCGCAGACTAACAAAACTACACAACACGCGAGGTTAGGGCGTTGACTCATAGGTGAATTTGAGGTTGCAATGGAAACGACTACTTCAGGTTAGGAGAAAGATGAGGTCTGAATGAGGAAACTAGGGGAAGGAGGATTAAACAATGGTCCTGACTGGCGTCCTAGCCAACTCAAAAGAACTAAAATGCCCACAAGACAAGCAGTCGTATGTTTGCGGGTATCTGCTGATAGTATCAAGGACACAGAGGAGCGTGGTTTACAGACCAATTCTAATTGCAGGACCGACTACAAACGCTCAAACCAAAAGCAGTCGGATTGACGAGCCATAACTTATCAACAAGTCTCACCAACGTCAAGACCAGAGAAACTTGCGTATTTGTCATTGCCAACCAACACCCCAAGCAGGGATCAGTTGGTAAAGGGGTAAACACTACCACCGAGCCACGAACTCGATGACCAACGAGATCCGTGTTTTTGAACCGCCTTCACTAACCAACAGAAGGAAGCCAGAAGAGAGAGAGAGAGAGAGGGCCGTCTGGCGGACTGAACTGAGTTAGACGAGGTGGCCTATTCACACCCTTAAGCAAATCATGCCGAAGGACAAACGACACCATCTCCCCCTTCCCCCTGACCGGCCTTAACTGGCATTCGCTGGTGGAGCAGAAGCAGCGGTAGCGGCGGCAGTTGTTCCTCCATCACCGTCACCATCAACGGGAGGTGAGAGAAGGAAGATGATTAATGCTCAGTCCTTCCGCCCCCTTGACCTCGCAACCTCACCACCTACCGCGGTGGCTGTCCCTTCTAAGAAAAACAGATTGCATTGCAAAATCAAAGCTTCTCTGACCACATTAACATCAGCATCATCATTACCCACGAAAAGAAGCGGAGGGGGTTTCTAAACTGTCGTCTAGCTTCACATGGACGTGTATATACACAGCCGCGTAAGGACAGCTATGAAACGTCTTCCTGGCGGGTTGCCGGGTTCGGTCAAATTAGGAGGGTGTTGGTGGGAGGGACGCTAGTGATGACAACCAGCAACTGACGCACACATGCCAGCGACCTGTCGTCTGCTAGTACTCGGCTAGTACAGAGAACGCCGAGGTGAACAGACACAGACGCACAAGCGAACACACGAAGGGGAGGCAACAGCGGTGGTTGTGCTACGTAAAAAAGTGAGGCGTCAACGCGTGGAGTCTACAAATCAAACAACGCACACATACACCACAACCAAGCCTAGTGGTGGCGGTCTCAAAGACAACCAAAGATATGGGCGCCGGCGCGCGCACACACGCGAGTGTAGTCGTGCGAAGACGCGGGTACACAGAGCAGAGACGAGGACTGTAAACTGTGAGGAGAGTAAGCGCGAAAATCATTAAAGCGGTATCACCGATGGTGGTTCACAGGGGGGGGGGGGGCGCCTGTGGGATTGAGGGGTGGGGGACACAGGGGTCAGACAGCAGTTCCCGCAAACAATGCGGGTTTTAGGACCTCGTCATGATTCAGAAGGCAGATTTATATGGCAAACCATTCTACAACCTCAATTCCACATAACCTCATGAAGTTCGACACAGAGGAAAACATAAAGCCCTGTAAGCTTTGATCTATAGTTAGAAGCCGTAGTTAGAAAGTCAGCAGCCGGTTTTAAAGAAAAAGGTAGGGGATGTGCTCAAACCAGTGCTGATTAACACAGCTGACCGTGACTGGCGGACGCCATGCATACGCAGCTCTAAACATCAGCATGGACCAAATTCAGGACAAGAAAGAAGACGTAGAGCGATTAAGGATAGTAATGGACTGATTGAAGGGCAAAAGAAAGAAACTAGGGCGTGTCATATCTAAGAAAGACGATCCACATAAGACAACTGTATACAAAAGTATCGGCACGCACAGAGTTGCTGCTTTAGGACTTCTAAAGCAGCTGACCTTGATGCTGTTCTAAAAACACCGTGAAACCGCATGCATAATTTTCGCACCCTGGCGATTGCAATGAACTACCAACACACTGGGATTAGCTTCTACATTATGCTTGTCGCTGTGACAACAGTTTGCCGTCCCATAAGGTGAAGCAAGGGATAACAGGACGTCCAGACGACCTCACTCAAGCAACTGCCGTCAAAATTGGAGCAGCTAGGGCGTAGAGTACATCATACAGGACGGCATCAAAACTAACCAGTGCCGCTACTGACCAACCCCTGTCAGCCTGTGTTCATGGCCCAGATCGGCCTCATTGAAAGGTACTGGCGAGAAGGCCTCCAGCAAATAGGACACAAACTAGCAATGTAGACAACATATCAACACGATTCTCATTGATCTCGCATAATTTAATCTGGTATTGGTCTTGTCTATAACATGCGAATTTAAAGTAATGCGACTAAGGAGAAAGTACCAAGAATCCCCGCCAACACAAGCCATGTCGACTATACTGGTTCACACAGTCGCAATATACTGAGGCATCGTACTGACTTAGTCGATCATATGTGCATAAATGACGATGGGCACCAAGCTCAGTACAGCCGAGGATCCCTTACATGGAAATTTCAACCGTCGTTACCGACTATGTCCACCGTGTGCTCCACAGTAGGGTTGGCGCAGGGACAGTGAATTGCGCCTGAAGTATTTTACGGTGATAGGAGACTTGCGCAGCGAAGCCGAGAGGCGAGATCGCGCGGGTAGTTTGTGGGCGCGGCGTGGACCCACACCTCTGGTCTATGCACAAATAAACCGGGTTTAACACAAGGAGGGAGGGAAGGATGCGGCTCGGATACCAACGAAGCGCGAGTGCCATTCCCCACAGACACGCAACAATGCATGAGCCTACTCACTCCTATGAATGAACGCGCTGAGTACTAAAACAGCACGTACTATTCCTGAAGCAATCTTTCGATGCAGTCTGTCAACGTCCTAATGACGGGTAAGACATTGTATGCGGGCGTGCACATTAGCAACTTACCTAAGAACGGCGTTTCAATAAAGCCCGCCTCATAGAGACTGGGCAACCACCAAATGTACGTGATAGGATCAAACGGTGGCTTTTACGCCACTGCAGCCAATGTATTCAGCCGCATCAGTAGACGACGGGAATTACACATGGGAACAAGAAGGGAGTGTAGTCCAACCACAACGTAATAACAGTCATGGTTTTAAAGGTGGACGACTGACAGGATAACTTGATTCAGGTTGTAAAAGGTTCTTCTTGATGTGGCGTTTACAACACCCTCACCTCATAAGAGTTAAGACCTTTGAAGTCTGTTAAGTGTGTGTCCCCTAAACGGGCCGCGTGTTAGATGCCCTGGATTGCACGAGAGCCAAATCAGGGTACGGTAGGCGTTGTTGTTCTGAGATGTGGTCCCATAAAAAAAGCCGAAACATGGGGAATGCGCGTGCCCAACATGAGCACGCTTGGTACCGGCTCATGCCGTACCTCACTTTCCCACTCCGTGGCAGATGCTTCATCTGCGCCCGACCCCACCTCCGGTCTTCTTGACAATGTCTTGAAACCGAGCACAGGCGAGTAAGGGAAGAGAGAAAGAGAGTGGTAGATGCAGTGCAAGTCTACTAATTTGCGCACAAGTCACCGTTTCTGTACCACCCTTCCGTAGAGCATACGGTGGACATTGTTGGATTATGACGGTCGAACTGATGTGTGTGCGTGTATTGCCCCATAAACGGGCCACGTGGTAGATGCGTTGGACCAACACGGGGGCCACATCAGGGCATGGCAGGTGTTATTCGGGTTGTGCTCCCAAAACAAATGCCGAACATGGGGGTGTGTGGTGGCACGTCTAGGGGCGGCTAGGGCCTATGGGGCCCCGGTCGCACCAGCCACCTGCGCCCTCTCCTGCCTCCGGTCTTCTTGGCTCTGTCATGACACCGGGCTCAGATGGGGGAGGAGAGAGTACGGTAGCTGCAGCGCAAGGCTACTATCAATTAAAACTAAACCACACGCAAGTCACTGTCCCTGCACCACCATAGTTTGGAGCATACGGTGGATAGCGTCGGACTACGACGGTCGAACTGTCGTGTGTGTGTGTTTGTGTGTGTGTGTGTGTGCCACAGGCAGACGGACTGATTATATTTCTCAGCCACGGTACCCACGCCTACATTTAGTTCTCTCGATCTTTTCTTGGTATCGAAACAGCGTAGGTGTGGGAAGGAAGAACATGAAGTAGATAATGTGCTCACTACAAACTACTTCATCACGCGTAAGTCACAACCGCAACCTCTAGGCAGTGTGTCCCGAGTATCAGGATCAGGCTCACTGTTGTGGGGCTTTCAGGCTCTGGCACGGAAAGGTAGCGTGCCATGATAAAGCAGTCGCGAAAATAAACTTCCCAAATAAACACCCTTGCCACCTGGGATTTCTTGGTCGAAAAAATATGTCAGGCTGTATAAGCTAGTGGACACACCATCTACCAGAAGGGGTAAAGAGTCGATCGAGCACTAGAGCAACCAGAAGCGCGAGGCCTTCAGTTGATCTCAAAGAAACCCTTGACAGACGGTGTTGAATCATTCGGAAGACCGAGTTGCGACTACATGATGATTTTACCAAAAGAACCTCCTATATGAGCGTGAAACACACTCAGTGCGCTCCGAGGTACCCACTGCTGATTCTGATTCTGCCCACTGCGTCTGCAAAAAATGATTAGTTGGTCAGTCAGAAACAGAACTGGCCAACTGGATCCACATTACTCACCGGACATGTGTGTGCTGCAATGCAAAATATACGACGCAAACTTTGCCCTGATTACGACGGCGCCCAGGTAGCTAACCGAATATACCACAGAAGCTGAACGGTAGTACATTTTTTGGTAGAACGATCTGCGTGGGGGTGACAAAAGACTCAAACACGTTCGGCAATTTATAGTTAACCGATTGTACAATGAAAGGTGATCGTGCACAGAGCCGGCTGAATCAGTACGGCTCCACACTGAGGGAATGAGTAGGGCAGGAAAGAAACAGAGCAAGAAGACAGAAGTGCACAAAAATAATCACATAGGGGCTTTACATTTGCAGCCGAGGGTGAAGATTACCCGTAACCACTGTGCCGATGACGAAGGTAGACACGCGTGTGACTGTACTCGGGGCTGTCTGGGGGAGGGGGTTGTAGGGAGGCAAGGCATTTCTATGCAGGACCAGTAACGGCACAACTCCAACTGGCTGTGTTGTAGCGAAGCCGATGCAAAGCCCAATCCACCCCCCCTCTCTGAATTGCACCACCTCTACCAGCAACCGGCCTCCTCACCAAACCCTCCTGCCGTTTCGGTCTGGTTTCCAGCCCCCTGCGGGGTACGTACGCACATTCTCGGCCGAATACTTGGACACGCGAAGGGCGGTCGCTACCACAAACAACAACGAACTATATTCGTTACAGCAGCGGCGGCGGCTGGCGTATTAGTCTAGTGACACCTTGTGGTCGCTGTCAGCCAAAAGCACACCACCCAGGCGCGCTCGAGGCGAGCAGTCACTGGCGGACTGGCATATAATGTCACGTAGATCAGATCAAGCCGTCTTGAACAGCCACAGTTGCACCACCCCATACCCCTTACCCAAACTAACAAAGCGTGTTGTACTTAAAAGCACACACATATTTAGAACTGCACATTAAGCGAATAGAAGGGCGTGTAATTGGCACACCTAAGACCGATGAGAGGCGGTGGTGGTAGTAGTGGTGGTGGGGGTCAGAAACTGGAATATAAACAGAAGATTGCAGTTCTCTGGGTCCACGAAGCTTCACAGGTCACGAGTTTACGTAACGTGAGCAGAAAAAAGTGGTTCCATGCCCAATTTAAGCACTCTTGGCGGAAAAATTCCTCATGTTTAAACATCTAACGGCCAGGATTGAACCATGTTATTACTAGCTGATGTCAGCGTTTCTAGATTCTGTCTATAAGTGTTCACGATGTAATGTTTATAGTCTGTGATCAGGACGGTTGTAGGGTGACCAACCAGACGTGTGGCTTCAGAGTCTTTGTGATGGAACATGCTAATCAGCTAGTGTTATTCAATCGCTTGTAAGTAGAAACCGTCAGTTCGACCATCGTAGTCTGACGAGGTCAACCGTATGCTCCACAGAAGGGTGTTGCAGGGGACGGTGACTTGTGCACAAATTAGTAGACATACACTGCACCTACCGCACTCTCTCTTCCCTTACCCACCTGTGCCCGATGTCAAGACATTGCTCAAGAAGACCGGAGGTGGGGTCGGGTACAGATGAAGCATCTCCCACGGAGTGCGACATGAGTCTGCACCTACGCGTGTCCATGTCGGGCACGCCCACCCCCATGTTCATCATTTGTTATAGGACCTCAGCCCAAGTGATAGTAACACCTGCCGCACCCGTCAGCCAATGCGCCCACTCCCACATCAGACAACTCACTGGCTCGGATGGTGGCCTGGTTGTGGGGGTGGGGGGAGAGAGTGAGGTCAACAGCTCAGCACATTTTCCTCACTATAAACAATCTGACGCGCTTGAAACTATCACGGTGCGCTAAAAGCCGTGGCTTGGGAAGGTTGTCAACTGACGGGATAACTCGGACCGCGTGGTGAGCCCAGTGCATGCGTTTGTGTGGACTGACTGACTGGCGGACTGAGAGTCAGGCTGCAATGGCTCCTTCTTAATGTGGCCTTTATGGCACATTCACTCAATTGGGATCCGAGCCAGTCCCCCTTTTGTTGCTATGTTCTTGATTGTGGTGGAGCACAGTGCATGGGCCTGCGTCCTTCTTCCACCCCCCATAGCCCATATGGGGGAGTGGAACAGACATTGAGGTAGATGCAACACAAGCCTGCTCTCACTATAATCCATCGCCAGACACCATCTCTGCACCACCGACGACCGAACTGTTGGTTCTGACGACTGGTTGTTGTAAAATTTAAAAGTTACCAGGAACTTCCTCCTTTTAATTATATCGGGTAGGAATACATACTACCTCAGTTACACACTCGTGTTTAGTTGGATCCTAACATTGCAGTCGTAGATCACTGTACTCCCCGGGACTGCAGCGTGTCCAACATCCCACACAGTGAAACGCATAAATTGTGAACAAGTGCTACGCAATATCGCAATGAGGTACACACCCCCACCGGGGTTTAACATGAAAATAAATCGTACTACAAGAATGGCAGCATGCGTAGTCTTGGTTTGCAAGCAGACACTACAGACAATAAGCATTATAAAGTTCCATGGGCAACTAGCACTTGTAGCTTGTTGCTAGGGTCTGTAAGAGATACTGCAACGAAAAACTCCTAGGTAGGTTCTGAACGCCAGACGCAACCAACTAGCACTTACGAAAACGATAACTCACAAGTCGTTCACACACACAAATGACGAGACACGAAGGAATGCTACGTACCAAATGCGGACGGCAATTTGCCATTGGCCTTTATGAGGGGACTGGGCGATACACCACGGCTGTTGGTCCCGCTTGCCGAGAGGACGGGGGGACCGTTAGCACTGGGAGTCGGTGAGGACGGTAACCGATGCCCGCTGGAGGCTCCATTAGTGGGCGTCGAGGTCTTATTTCTCTGCAGAGGGCAGAAAACGCAGCTGTTGAGAGTACCCAGAGGTGCATAATTAAACCGCAAAAAGAGGACAAAAAAGGAAACAATAGTCACAACTTCCGTGGTCTGGTGGTAGCTCGATAAAGGAGTAAATGGTGGTGGAAAAGGAAGGCAAACTGGGGTAGTCCAGGCAAAAAAAAGTAATTACATCGACCTAACTCTTGCACTACTGACGGCGAGGACGTGGAGAATAGTACTCTCCTTGTGAGAATAAAATTATCGTCAACTAAATTCAGCAGGATCTAAAATTGTGTGCGGAATTTGGGCTGTTTATAATCGGGCCCTATAAGGACGTTGGTTAGTAGTCACAGACTACAAACAATCGTGCAAAGTACTCAGGATAGTAACGCCACAAAAAATTGTCACTTCAGAAGGCAGTTTAAGTAGCTTGTCAGCGCAGCATAATCAGGTTAGGCGACAAGTGCTAGCATTTCAATTTTTAAAGAAGTGGCGAGTAGAGCAAGCCTTCGTTGGAGAACCAGGTAACAAATTTTAGACGGATTTGATACATTTGCGCTGGTTATTTCTAGTCAAGTGTTTACAGATTACTAAGCCACACTACTACCACCCCGAGGGAGAAAAATTAAAATCTCCTGATTATTTAATTATAAGGAGATGATTTTGGTAAATTTTAATAATTCATTTGACCCACTTGTGAAAAACTGGATAGGAGCCTCGTAGCTCAGTTAGATGTACTAAAGTCTTATCCTTATTAGCACGGGTTCGAATCCCACCAAGGCCACCGAATTTTTCACAGGTGGCTCAAATGAAATATTTAAATCTGCCAAAATCCTCTACTAATTTTGCCTGATAGTCATCTGGTGGATTCTAGATTGATTGCTTAGGAAATCCTGCTTGAGCAGTCAGCTTACTGTATCAGAATTGGTGGGTTCCATACGTTGCAGTAGACTGGGCGGGTAACTTGACAAAACTGTGATTAAACTCACGGCTCCCGGTGGGGACCTTGTAGCTCAGTCGGCTAGAACGTTAGCTGTACTAAAGCCTTCCCCTTGTTGGCATGGGTTAAAAACGCACCGAGTTTTTAACAAGTGGGTCAAATTGATTTAATTATTCCCTATTTCCGAGGCAGCAGTTCCTTCAAATCTCCCTCTTAGTACTGACTACCGTTGCCAACCCTGGTAGTGTTGCAATTATTGGTAGCAATCTGTTAGTACGGTGGTGAGAACGCTTGATATCTTACAACAACAGATAGTAGAACATAGGACGACAAAATCCGAAAACCTGGGAAAAAAAAAACAATATCCTTGAGGGTAGAGATATTACTACTCCTACTACGACTAATACTACTACTACCGACACCAATACCTGAACTCAGAAGGGGTGAGGGAGTCAGATGTTGCTATACTCGGGAAAATCGTTCTGGGTTTGCAACTTGAGTCAATCTATCACCTACGAATTACAATATGATCGGGAATATTCCAAAACCGCAGCTGCAACCACCATGACTGCCGTTGTATTGTTGTGATGGCGAGCCTCCTGCCAACATTGAAATAAATAAACCCAGCACCTACTATGAACGCCCACACAGAAATAAGATCTGCAATCTCCGATTGGGGGGAGGGGTGCAGATTGGGACCCGTAGAAGCTGTCAAAAAGGTTGCAGAATCAAGGGTAAAAAACAGAGAACATGAAAGGGATTCTGCCTTGTCACACATCCACACCCTCGCTTCATCTTCAGCGAAACGCAGTAGGTTAAGGGGAGGACGACGGGCAAAAAAACCAGTGGGCTACAAGAAACGGCATTGGGCAAAACAACAGTATCGCCAGATTAAACAGAGAGTAAAATTGCAACTTGAATAGAAGACAGAAAAGACGGAGGGACACGATAGTTCGACCGTCGATTTCGACTAAGTCCACCGTACGCTACACAGCAGAGTGGTGCAGGTACGGTGACTTGCGCGTGATCTAGTTTAAAGTGATAGTAGACTTGCGCTGCATCTACCGCACTCTTTCCTCCTTTCCAACCTATGCCCGGTGTCAAGACAGAGCCAAGAAGACCGGAGGTGGGAGAGGGCGCAGGGAGCTGGCCCGACCAGAGCCACCTCTGGGCGTGCCACCACCCCCACCACATGTTCTGCATTTGTTATGGGAGCGTAACTCGAATAACGCCCGCCACGCCCTGATGTAGCCCTGTGTTGGTCCACCACGTGGCCCGTTTAGGGGGCACACACATACGACAGTTCGACCGTCATAGTCCGACGATGTCCACCGTAGGCTCCATGGGAAAGTGGAGCAGGGACGGTGACTTGCGCGTGATTTAATTTAAAGTGAAAGTAGACTTGCGCTGCATCTACCGCACTCTCTCCTCCTCCCCCAACTGAGCTCGGTGTCAAGACAGAGTCAAGAAGACCAGAGACGGGAGAGGACGCAGGTGGCTGGCGCGGCTGGGTCCCATAAGTCCTAGCCGCCCTTAGGCGTGCCACCACACCTCCATGTTCGGCATTTGTTATGGGAGCGTAACTCGAATAACGCCCGCCATGCCCTGATGTGCCCCTGTGTTGGTCCAACGCATCTATCACGTGGCCCGTTTAGGTGACTACCACACAGACAATATCGACCATCGTAATCCGGCGATGTCCACCGTATGCTCCACAGAAGGGTCGTGCAGGGACAGTGACTTGTGCACAAAGTAGTTTTAAGTGATAGTATACTTGCACTGCATCTGCCGCACTCTCTCTTCCCTTAACCGCCTGTGCGCGGTGTCAAGACATAGCCAAGAGGACCGGAGGCGGGGTCGGGCGCAGGTGAATCATATCCCATCATAGCCATAAATAGCAAAAAGCAGGTGGTGCGGCATGAGCCTGCACCTACGCGTGCCCATGTTCGAGGCGTGCACCCTCATGTTCGGCATTTGTTATGGGACCACATCCCAGAATAATAACGCCTGCCGTGCCCTGATGTGGCCCTCGTGTTGGTTCAACGCATCTACCACGTGGCCCGTTTAGAGGTCACACACACAAACAACACCTTCTTCCGATGTGGGAGAAGGCCACGTGGATGCACACTCGGTCGCGGCGCTGGCAGCTGCTGGACTACGTTCTCATCCGGAGGCGAGATCGACAGGACGTGCTGGTGACCAGGCCAATCCGCGATGCCGATGGTTGGACGGATCACCACCTCGTCATCTCCAAGATGAGGTTCCGACTTTAACCCCGACGAAGGCCCCAAGGTAAGCGACCGCCAGGTAAGGTAAATACTATTTTTCTAAATTTGCCTGCTTACTGTTTTGATTTTAGCAACCAAATAACCCAGAAACTAGAGGACCTGCATACTTCAGATTATAACGCCACCGTGGAGACCCGATGGTGTCAACTGCGGAACGTCATCCAGTCCATCGCCCTCAAAGTCCTCGGACGCGCACACCGTCAACACCAGGACTGGTTTGATGACAATGGTACCGGCATCAGCAACCTATTCTTGGAGAAGAACCGACTATGCAAAGCCTACATTGACCTCCGGACTGACGCCACCAAATCAGCCTTCTTCAGATGCCGCCGCCTTTTACAGCAACGGCTGCAGGATATGCAGGACGTCTGAATGGTTCGCAAGGCTGAAGAAATCCAAGGGTATGTGGACCGCAATGAAATGAAAAACACACACACACACTGGAAAGTGGATTAACAAATTCCGCTCGAGTATAATGAAAAGGCGTAGCGTCAAAGGCCCCAGGGAAACCAGGAGGGTAATGTTGACCTCCCAGCACGGATTGGCTACATCTTTCGGCGGAATAAACACGAAACCTACCTCAAGAGACGCCTCCAGTTTGTGCTCGCCATTCTCGTTTGGGCTGCGCTCACCGTTCAGCGTTACCTCCTGCGGGGAAGGGGAGAAAATGACGTCAATAAGTGATTTAGTTTATGTGTAGATTACTACATGAAGGCACATACGGGCGTAAACGGGACGAAACAGACGACAACGGATGTAGGTGATGCGATGGCCTGTTTTAGACACGGGGGCTTGGGGTCGGACAACTGAAAAAGCACCTCACCAATTACGAGCATAGAGTGCAAATCGAGAGTGGGAAGGATACACATGAGATCATAAAACTCACTTTGGCGGTGTCATCTGTGACATACGAGTCGCTCTTTACCTCATCCTTCGCCTATAATATGCAAAATTTGAGTTTTTTATGCGGGATCTAGTAAATACTTGTTGCAGATACGACGTAGGAGCGGGAATAAAGGACGTTTAACCGTCTCCTCAGCCCTCCGGAATCTTCACTACTGTTTCATGCAGCGTGAGACACGAGGGATGCGAGTAAGAACTACAGGTGGTGGGCCTGGAGAGCAGGTGAGTAGTGAGACCAGCAACTGAACACTCCAGCATCGTTACAAGTTCGGATTAGAGGGGAGAGAACACGCAGCGGTCTTGGTATACGCCTGCATAAACGCATGCGAGCACCTGACTCGCGGAAGTGTGTGCACCGTCCCAAGAGGACCTATGTCAGCACATAATAGGCGTCCCAGTCCCCCTCACTCACACCCTTTCCCAGCCATGGAATACAAACAGGGCTGTCGAAATCTCTGGGGAGGAGCCAGGAGGAGGGCATAGAAAACCCTGAATGGGAGGAGGTTGCGGTAGCCCGGTTTTGTATTAACACAATAGAGTCCGGATGCACAGGAAAAGGTATGTAAATAAATAATCGAAAAAGACAGAGGATTATACTTAAGGTGGCAATATTCCTGCGTGTGTGTTTAGGAAGAAGAGAGGACTGAATTTCCTTCAGCTCCACTCAGGAAATAGAGTTCCCGTAAACGCGGTGTGCTGATTACTTAGTTAACCGAAAGTAACACCATCACGAATGCTCGCTGTGTATGGTCGAGCAACTAGACTACCGAGTCAGGTGAGTCTACACACAAGAATCAACCTCATTAACGCAAGTTCTTACAGTCACAAAGTCACCCAGGGTGTCACATTCCGGGAGTCGAAATTCAAAATAAGCTACTGAGTAACAGAAAACACTGGGGGTAACAATGCGAATGCCCGAAAGAAATGCTTAGAGGCATCTCACCGAAGAATAGACGAAACAAGGCAACGTTTTGACGTAAGGGGAAAAAATGAAATGCTCCACGATTCGCAGACTGTAGAAAATACCGTTAAAAGCCTTTTAACTTAAGGTTACTCTATGATTTTTGTAAAATAACACAGAAGGTACATAACGAGGGAATAGCACAATAGAGGCGGTCAGTTACGGGAATTTGGTGGCTATCGACATGAAACAGGTGTGCAGGACGGAGCCAACACCCAATAGATTAGTTTAGTCCGTTAGAAATAAACAACCTGACTATCGCCACTAGCATTGACTACGAACCCGTCTTATTATAACATGCTTCATCTCAGCATAGAAATGCGCCGAGGGTTCCCTTCCCCGACATGAAACAGGTGTGCAGGACGGAGCCAACACCCAATAGATTAGTTTAGTCCGTTAGAAATAAACAACCTGACTATCGCCACTAGCATTGACTAGGAACCCGTCTTATTATAAGATGCTTCATCTCAGCATAGAAATGCGCCGAGAATTCCCTTCCGCCACCCCCCCCCCCCCCCTACCCCCGGATGACCGCAGTACAACGCGGCTCTACCGCCCAGTCGGGGCAGTTTACAGTAATTACTCGACGATGCTGACTCTGAAAGTGTCCTCTTTCCAATAAAGTGGAATACGCCCCTCTAGAGGGAAAGAGCAGGAAACCAGATACCTGGCATAGGCGTAAACACTGTCGTGCATGGCATTTGCATGCACTAGTAATGCTTCAGCCCAACGAGACCCTGCTGCAGGGTGTTGTGCTTGAAAAAAAACAATAGTGAGCGCAAGCAGTTGCAGGATCCGAAAAAGGAATGCTCACGATTTTGACGAGTTCGACTACGCTGACGATATTGCCCTGCCGGCCTCAAGATATGATAACTTGCTGGTTTAGTATTTCAAATGAAGCAGGTGGCAAAATCCAATGATCTGCCCATTAACTTTACAAAGCAAGGCATTGTTGATGCACGCCTCCGGTCAGGGAAGTCACCCATTTTGATGTATACCCTTCAGCTAGAAAAAGTGGACAGTTTCCAACAGTCTCGGGGGGAGGCATTTGTCGGATTGATAGAGTAGGGACGAAATAGTCCCCCGAATCGATGCTGATCACAGGTTTTGCGATCCTTGGAAAGCATCTATAAACTCGACACAATATCTCCACCACCGCCACAGACATTCGCGTGTACCAGACATTCGTCCGCTCAGTCCTGCAACAAGCTTGCGAATTCTGGGTTTTGCGAGAGGTTTCGCCCACCCTTGGCTGAGGAAGAGTTTACGAGTGATGGAAATTGATATATCCTCAAGTAAGACGGACTGCACTCGCGGCGACATCGCGAGGCATCGTGGAGCTAAACGGCCGAGATGATTAAGTCACGTCCTGCGTTGCTGACCTCACGCATGCGTTGTTGTCTAATGCGAGTCGAGGAAAATGGGCTAAGATCAAAATATGGCTAAACACAGTCTGTCAAGGCTTTTTTCGACCTCCGCCGTTGAAGAGGATTGGGCTACACTCATTAGATCCATAAGACTTCTGTCCTTCAAGTTCTAACTTCATAGAAGGCGTAAGTTCCTACAAAGGAATTTCGCGTGCATGCTTTCTGGGTGCAATGACCGAAGTGATACAAGCGGAGCAAGCGGTGGAAAAAATATAACATAAACAGTTTTTGTTTCAGAGCGAGCTTCACACCGGTGGCTGCTCAACTGAAAGCCAGTCAGTTGCAGCGTATACTACCACTTCAAAGCGGGAGCGGGTGTTTTTTTTCACGACTGGTACACAGTTTTAATATAACAAGAACTTACGCGATCCAACCGACTGCGTTTTGACTCAGAAACCCCAGAAGAGGAGAGCGGTGAACGACAAGAAGATCGACCACCTCCTACATTCGAGGGCGCCGGGCTAATAATGTTAGCCGAGTGGTTCAGGCTGGGTGAGTTGAGCGGACCTCCCGAGGTAGCTGTACTCGCCGCAGCACTGTAAGCTCCGGCATTTTGTGTCAGCGCGAGTATGCCAGGTGGCGCTGGCGGCGGTAGAGGATGAGGTTGATCCGCGGAGGAGCAATTGGCAGCTACCGCCGCCGCTGCTGCAGCCGCCATGAGGGGGTTGAAATCGGCGGCACCCGCTCCACTGGTGCCACCAGGCAGCATCACGCCCGTGGGCGGGGGGAAACCGCTGTTTGCGGCAGCGGCAGCCGCTGCTGCGGCGTAGGCCGCGGTGGAGAAATCGAAGCCGGCCGCAGATTGCGCCAGCGTCGCCATGGTGGCCATGAAGCCAGCGGGATCTAGAGCCATCGCAGCAAAGGGGCTCGTGGCGGCCGCGCCGCCGGGCAACGACATGGGGTTAGAACCGCCACCACCACCACCCGCGCCACCACCGGCGCCAGCACCAGATGGGTTGGCCTGATGAGCGGCAGCAGCTGCGGTCATTGCTGCTGCCATTGCGGCGGCTGTTCGCTGTACACAAAGGTAATTAAGGGAGATGCGAACAGGAACAGAGAGAAATTATCTAGATGATATCAGTTAATCACAGTAAGAGAGGTGACAGGGGTACACGAAAAGAATGCGTCACACTGATAAGCACACTTACGTAGAATGAACGACGCACATCTAAGTGGATCTTTTAAGAAATAGACGCAATGAAAGTCTATATTGGCAGGTGAGAGAGCCACACTCCTCTGGCGCACGCAACAGAGGACAAGGACTGAGGAGGTAACAAGGACTTGCACTTCAGTGAGTAAGCTGACAGCATCCGCGTTTATATCTTCCCACATCCACCCTATTCCAGCGCACAGAGATGGTTCAGAAGACTGATGATGAGCGTGTTACACGTAAACTAATCCCTAACTCCACATACCCCAGGCCTATATATCTAGGATGTCACGTCGGTGAGGTTGTATTGAGGCTAAACTAAAGAAGAGACGGTGGACCTTATTATTATGCAGTATACCGGTACTTGGTACAGTTGTGAGGGTACCTGATCTGGTTGGCCTTGGTGATGACATGATGTGTACCTCTCCACAGGGCAGTGAATCCGCAGAGCTCGGCCGATTCTCTTCTCCAACGACAAGGGCCAAATAAACATGACTCAAGCTCTACTGCAATGCCTCGGTGGACTGTGTTCAGGCACGTTTTTTAGTTGGCCTCCTCTTCGACACCTACAGGCGAGCAAGTACATCGGATCGAGGGTAAAAATACTGAGCTCCTTACGCTGACGACAAAAAACGTGTCCAAACCAGCCTTGTATGGCCTGACAAACCTTCGCAAAGTTCTGGCAGTCAGTGCGGACTGTTTCATTTGAGACGAAGTCGGTGTACTTCACTCGAAGGATGTTCTCAGTCAATGATGATCAAACATTTTCAGCTTTTTGTATTGATTAACTCCGCTTGTATTTATTCTGTCAGAAGGCATGCACTCAAAATCCGTCCATTCCAACATGCACCTTGGGTGAAGTTAGTACTTTAAGAAGGGAAGTAGCACAGATCACATGAGCTCCATAAACTCTCCTTCAACAGCTAAGACGTAATGGCAGTCTTGAGGGAGTGCTTAAAGCCCTTGTTCGGGCCGATTCCCCTTTGGTTGGCTTCAGTTAGGCAGCTGCGGACTCATGAGATGGATGTGATCTAACGACCTTAGTCGTCTATGTCTACAATGGTCTCGCGACGTCGCCACGAGTGCGGACTGTCTCATTTGAGATTATGTTAAGTTCCTTCACACAAAGACCCTTTCTCAGACCAAGGTGGGCAAACCCTTTGGTTTTCGGTCGTCTTCAACGCGCACGCAGTCCTGACAGATGTCCGCTAAACGCAAAGGTTTTTGACGGTGGGGACGTCACGCCAAATTTATAAACACAGTCTAAGGACCACAAAACCCTGTGAGCAGCATCGAATTTAAAGACGATGTCGTCCTTACACTGCCCATTCTGTCTTCTGACAACCTTCCAAACGAAGACGTTAAACAAGTTATGGTAGAATTCAAAAACGTATTCGATATAGTACAGAGAGTGGGCGCAGTGGCTGACAAAGTCACACACACACGACCTAGGCCATAACTTCACACAGGCTCGGCTCCAAACAAACATGGGGATCGCGGATCTCACATATGTGTGTGCGTTACAGGCCATATTACGAAGGAACCACTGAAGCCTGACCATCAGCGCTGGAAAGGACCGGATTATATTGTCCGCTGGCAACGACTTTTGGCGCATTGCGATAATGTTCTGCAAAATTTGCTGATTAAAACTGAGGAAGAAGTATCTGGGAGCGGCCTTTGCGCCTAATCTCTCTCACCGACTATGGCGGATGGCCTAGAAATGATATCGGACGCAGTGACTGACGTGGCTTCCGTTGCCACCTGATGCAGGACACGTGCGTCAGATCTGCGGCAAGGAAGAATGAGAGTGAGTACTTCAGGATCGGTCTCACGAATCAGTGGCTTAGTCGATTTTATCTGCCAACTGATTACAAGGTTGGTCACAGTGGTTGGCATAACGTAAGACAGTCACCTAATGCCTGTGCATACACATACGAGCAGGGGCAATATTTCAAACTTTACTACCGATGTCAAGCTTTACAGTACTATTGAGGAGTGAATGATAGGTGACGTTGTTGTGGGCGCACAATATCCACATGAGACCATGGATAGACAGAACGTATGGGACCGCAAGAGAATAAGTGTTCGGTAATATTTTGATGACCGTTATCGGGTGCCAGATGTGGTGGATGAACACTATCGTTATTAGGGAAATGCAGCAGGTTGTGACAGATTCACCTGTGTCCAACTAGACCGATGTGTCTGTAATGCTCGATCCATGAAGACAGGCAGATATCGTCAACACTTTTAGTGATTTCCCTCTCTGCCATGACGGTCTTTCAACTGTGATAGGTACGACGTCCGCTAAGGTCAGCCATGGTATTCAATGGGGTGGCTGGCTGTGATGATAACTAGTATAATTGCTCTCCTATCAACATGAAACTACGCCCATTAATTTGGCATGCGGCGTTGACTTTAGCGTTAAAACCGGCCAGAATTTAGGAAGGTAAAGGTAGTGTGAGCCTACGTTATTTTATGGAAACGCCAAGCAGAAGTTTGTGCAAAAATTATCGAAAAGTTAAATGGTGTATGAGAGACAAAGCGAAGGGAAGACTAAGGCGCTAGCATAGCCAAAGCCGCCAGAGCGGTGTTTGCTGTTGGCGGCCTGTGAGCGCGTCAGCGCACGCAAAATTGTGAGGCTCACCCGGCTAACGGGCGAGAGAGCGACGCATGCAGCACGCGCACATGATGAGGCTCTGTAGGGTGAGCCTCTAGGAGAGCCAGCGCGCGCGAGTACATGCGCACGCGTACCAACCAATGGCAGCGGCCCTGAAACATCAAGCGGAGGCGAGGGGTGTGGTTGCGGCAACTAGGGCGGGGGACAGCGACGGAGGAAGGCCAGGACAAGCGAGAGGGTGGGTGCGTTGGCGAGATTGTGGTGGTGGTGGGGCGACCGCCGAAACTGACGGCAACCTCGCACTAGCGTCGCAGACCTTCGCACGCCGGCCTTGGTCTACCCCCAGCCCCCTTTCTAGGCTCGTCTGACACGCCGCCACCGCCACCGGCAGGCCACATCGTTACAGCCCCCTTTACGACCCCTCACCACCCTTCCCCCTTCAACCGCTCGACACACAGAGGACGAGAGAGCTATCGGTCAGAGGCACACAGGCCACCCTAAATGACAGACGGTAGCTCACCCCATCACCACTACCACCCTCACGACGGCGAGGACGACCGCCACCACCACCAGCGCTGTGCGCGTAAGCTGGCTGAAACACCGACCTACACACACGCGCCCCCCACCCTCAGCATATACACTATCCTGACGAGAACTGCGCTTCAGGAAGCGCCAGACAAGTGGTGCGTGCGCGCGCGCACACGTAAACCGAGCCATATTTCAGTCTGTCTGCAGGCGGCTATACACAAACACACGCCTACGAACAGAGTGTCACTTAGGCCCCTCCCTTTCCTCCGGGGCATGCTCCCCCCACTGCTCCATCCGCTGTGCATTTGCAATGTTTGCCTCCTCCTTCTCCTCGGTGTCCTGACTACTAACAGCTACATACTATGTGCGTCGCTCGCGCTAGTCGCGTGCATGGGGAATAGGGGCAAGAGGATGTGCTTGAGTGGCCATCAGAGCCTTGATGCTATTCGCCTATAGACACAGGCAGGGATTTCGGTAGTGAGGATGACGATAAAGATAGGCGAAATTGGTGGGGTTGGAGGCAGCTTAGGCTGACCAAGAAGAGCCAGCTGAAGTGGGGAAAACTCAGCAGAAATTGGAGGATATACTGGTACTCTAGATGAGTGAGGAGTAGTGGGGAAGGGTTTGTAGCAGAGTGAGTGGAACGAGCGATTAGAGGGAATAGACAAAATTCGTTTGACCACGATCGGTTTTAGAGGGTGTCGCAATTTCTTCGTCCCTATCCCTTCCTCTTGTAGAACAACTGACTAGGTTTTAAGTTTGATGTAGAACGAAATGCTAGCTTGCAAAACTGCAGTGGAAAAGTAGTTCCAAAAAATCGGAATGCCTAACAATAAATCAGTTGATTGAATCCCAATACGATATCAGGAAAATATGATAAGTAAAGAGGTAGTGAAAGCGAGGCTTGATGACAAGACAATGGTTTAATTAAAGTCTTTAAATAGTTATGGAAAAAATATAACTTTAACTTCAGTACTAACTACTGCCTATTACGTCCAAATAAGAAGCCAGTGGATGAAAAAATACTCATGATTTATACAGCAATACCGATTCAATGCAACTGATAAGGCAGCAAGACGCAATACAGTCCATAAAGAGTACTAGAAATCCAAATAGCGTGAACCTCAGTATAGTGTAGAAGCCAGATTCGCTATGTAGCGTCATTTCTTCTGCCTATATAATGAGAGATAATAACGAGGTCCACTCCATATTTCCAACCAGAAGGGGATGACTAAAATTTTAGGAGCCTAAACGGTGATTTAAGAAAGTTGATGAACATGAACATTCTTCCAGGAGGCTACCCTAATCTACCAACATAAACCGACCTAAACGTTAAAAAGTACACAAATGTAAACGCAACCACGGCAGACAAAACACACCTGCTTCTCATCGAGGGATTTGTCGTTCATGATTGCAGACAAGGCAGCAGGCGACATAATTGAGGGAAGTGGATGTGTCAGCGGCATAGGACCTCCGGGCGGCACAGAACAAGTACCAGGAAGATTATTTCCAAGGACGGAGGTAGAGTTAACTGGTGGCAGGGGGGTCGAGTAAGTCCCGGTTGAGGTTAGGAGGTTGGAGCTGGACTGGTGAGATGCAAATCCAAAATTAGACAGTGAGATGTTTGGAAGTGAAGAAATTCCAAGGGAATTGTTGACTGACGAAGAGTTAGAGGAGGCGCCGGTTGGAGGAGGAAAGCCGGCGGCCGCGACCGCAGCCATGGCTGCAGCCATAGCTGGATGGGACTGTGCTAAACCAGCTAAGAAAGCCGGATTGGGTGATGACGCTGCGGGGTTAACTGAAGACGGCAAACCCAGGAATCCGCCAGCGCTAGGCGTCGTGCTAGTTAGAGCAGTAGATCCAGAAACAGAGGTCAGAGGAGCCGCAAATGGATTCGAAAGCATGCCTGCTCCACCTCCAGGTCCGTGCATAGGAAGGAGACTATTGGCTCCAACACCAAGTGTGTTATTACAACCGGTTGAGGCGAGACAAATGGATGGATTTCCATTTCCACTGGAATTGTTGTTTAACATTGCGGAAGCCGTTGTGGTGGGGAGTGGCGGACCAAGGGATGGCGGTAATCCCGTGGGAAAAGATGGTAATTGCGAAGCGGCGGGCGAAGATCCGGCAAGAAGAAGTTGCTGTTGCTGAAGGTGCTGGAGGGAAGTATAAGCAAAACGGTTTGAAATGCAAAAGTCGACGCCACCAAACCATGGTGGAATTATATAAACACATAGCAAAAGCGACGGGCAGGATGAATTACCTTATAAAACTCCAGTTGGTCTACAGAGATCCCTAAACCGGCAGAGGAGAGCTTCGGATACTTGAAATCATCAAGTTGTTGCTAAATAATGTAAGGCCATGGAACTATGAATTACCGATATTATGCTGTTAAGTTCAGATAAAGTAACTTGCTTGGCCCGTTCGACAGCGGCAGCAACTTGGGACTGATGCTAAGAGGGTGAGAGGAAAAAATCAAGGCCTACCTCTTGGGACAAGAAAGGAATGACCTGTGCGAGGATCGCACCTAAGCGTTTCGCAATTTCCGTCTTCGAGTGTACAGTCAGTAACGCACAACTTACTTGTTTGTGCATCTCGATATTCAGCCCATAAGTTATTTCATAGTACATAACATAGTGGCGTTGAAGTTCGTTTTTTTCCTGGAGCGACTTTTCATATTCGACTTTAAAACTGCAGGCCAACAGTTAAAAAATTCAGCTCTTACTTATGACATTGTTGCTGCAAAAACGTCAATTCATCCTTTATTCGTTCACATGCGTCAGGAACAGAAAACTTCAGTTGATTGGACTGTGAAACAGCCTTTAAAGGATGCTTGAGGAAAATATAAACTACTCACGTTTTGCCGTGAGGAATACATGATCCGTAGACTACACAAACATTTGCGATGACGAATCCGTTTTACCGCTTATAATTCTGTTGATTAAAACACTAGTTTCTCTCGATGAACTCACTGGTCTGTATATTTGAGGGACTCGAAATACTCAGTTTAAGGGCCATTCCTGAGTCCGATCTGAAAAGTATTCATCCAATGGCAAATTTTATAGAGCTGGAATAAATGATTCGTCAATCATTGAAAATTTTATTTTTCATAGTCGTTTAACGTACTGTTTTCAATTTAAAAACATAGTAGCGATATTGATTTAAAAGAATTTGCCATCATTTTTAAGAAGATCTTCAATTAATATGCATGCATTTTCCTGTAATAATTACCAACTTATCTTGGTTCTCATTTATTCTCCGTGATGTATATTTTGATTTGATTCCCATATTCTGGAACGCAACTGCTAGTACCTAATAGGACTCATTGTCATTCTACTCCAGTCAGTGTTTAGCATCTAGTTGCCTACAAAATGACAGAATGGAAAACTGGTTACCATCAACCATATTAACCTTACCCTCTCAAAACTAAGCTTTCTCGACTAGCTTGGTCATATTTCTTATTTAAGGTCTGGATTTTAAGGAAACGGAAATTAATCTTTCCATTCGTTAACCCTTTCCAATTCAATTCAATTTATTCAAGGAAATAGGTATGAGCCTTTGAGTACCTTACTTGGAAAGTCAACTTATGTGCGGTGTACAGAGAAACCATGTTATTTGCAATAATGCAGCGACAATCAAAAATAGGACAATTGGGACCTGAGTCTCGAGGGTTAAGTGATATCCCTCATCGCTCCGACTCCTTTTGGAATAAAAATTTCAAGGTTCCTTTTAAATCTTTCCAGCTATGTTGAATTTCCACCATGATCTATTTACAATTGATCACGCACTAATTCTCTGTTATTTTACAGTCTCCCTTCATATAAATCCTGAGTTTAAATGCAATAAACTCCAATTTATAAATAATTTCGTAAGCATTATAGATTGGCAAAGCATATTTTCAATCAACGATCCAAACTTTTTCCATGAGCTCTTGCAGATCCTCACAGAAAAAATCCAGACTTTACTCCCTCTTAAGATTTTTAATTCAAATACAGCTTATTATACTGTTCCACATTTTCTTCAAAACAGACTTAAAAATTACGATTTAAACTTAATGATCCATCTAAAAGCTCTTTGCCAGTTCACTTAAGGATTGCACAAATATTTGAATTAGCATCGAAAATCAGACTCGCGCGAGATACGCATAGGGAGTCTCGGGCACTAAGTGATGCCAATTCATACAAATCTGTTGCTCAAATCTTCCATGTTATGTCATCGGCTTAGCGTCTGAATGTTACTCCGCCTTTACTTGACTGCAACAAAAATTCGTTACAGAGGATTTGGGTGAAGCACGATTGTTAAATTCGTTTTTGCCAACCACTTTACCACTGAAATTAGCCTCACTCCCTCAATTCCTCTGCTTTCAAATTCAAATGCACTTCTAACAACCATTAATTTCTAGCCGTAACGTATTCTAAAAGAAAAAGCTTACCTAAAAATCACATTCGGTAGGAAATGATAACATTCTAAACTCACTTATTAAACAGTTAGGGGATTTTCCACCTTTACTAAGCAAATTAATCTCAGTATTTCTCGAAAATTGTTTCTTACCTGATTATTGGAAAACATCTATTATAATACCAGTTTTTAAAGCTGGTTCCCGATCTGACATTCATAATTATTGCGGTGTTCATAAAACGCCCTCTCTTGCTGAACTCTTCGGAAAACTACTTGCAAAACAAATCACGTATTTTTGCATAAGTAATCAAATTATCAACTTTTCCCAACACGGCTTTTTACCGAACCGCTCATGTGAAGCCCGCCACGCGTCTTTTCTAAATCTACTAACGTCTGTTCATAATGATCATCTATTTGTAGTAGTTATCCATTTTGCTCTTAGTAAGGCATTCTATAAAGTGCCTCATAGACAATTTCTGGCTAAAATAGAGGTTACAGGATTTCGTCGTCCCCTTACTGGCTGTATTAGATCATACCTTTATGATCGAAAACAAAAAGATTTAGTGGGCTCCTCATACTCAAAAGCTACCCGATTGTGAGTGGTGTCCTTCAAGGTACCGTCTTAGGTCCTTTGTTGTTCTTTCTGTATATAAATGATATTTAATGGATAGCTAAACATTCTCAATCTTTCATTTATGCTGGTGACCTCAAATGCGTGTATTCCATCTCTAACTCTACGACCGAACGATGCCTTAAACACATTTATTCGGACTAAGACGCTCTTTCGGTGTGGAGCTCCACATGGCGAATGGAGTTCTCACCTTCTAAGTATCGCTACATGCGTTTTTGGCCTGTAAGGCTGCCGCAACCTGTTATTTTTAAATACTGCCCTATGACTGAATGTTCTTCCATCAAGGATTTGGGCTTAAGCTACATCAATAAATTAGATCTTTCGCGTAATGCCGACAGTCTTACGACCAGAGCTGCTCAGATTTTTGGCTTCATTTCTTATAATTTATACCTTCCTGAAATTAAATTAAGACTTTATGGTAAGTTTTCGCGTCCCATTCTTGAATTTTGCTGCCCTTACTTCAGTTTAATGAACGAATCTAGCCATTTAAAAATTGAAAATGTCCAAAGTCATTTCACAAAAAACTCCTGTTTCCGACTCTATTAACTACTTCCTACTCAACAAGATGCCAGCTAATGCAGCTAAATTTATTTGGGTCAGGTGACTAGAAGCAGGCTTTTGTCTCCTTTTCCAACTAAATACTAGCTTAACTCTCCCCAAGCTTTCTGTCGTAACCCCGTTAGTCTTCCTTGTAACCTTAGAAATTCTGCACTAATTATAGCTCCCTCATGCATCCTCCAAAGTAAACGCTCACTGTTCTTTGGTTATACGTATAGCTTTCTTTGCAAGAACCTGGAAATTGAAATTAGGTCGTTAACTCGTCTATCTGAATTCAAGCGAAGACTGCAAATTTATCTTAACACTGATTCTATTAACCTTCTATTTTCCTCATCTTTTCCCAGTAGCTTTCTTCATGACTCAGAGAAAGGACCATCGGGAATTTAAGTGACCCTCTTGAAACTATATTTGCGCTACCTCGAGTCCCCCCATGAACCATGATGTCTCCTTATATCACCAGTTATCCAAACGATGAAGTCATTCGAACGCACACATTCGGTGGTCCACAGTCTAAAATGCTGCCGTTTCGTTTGATACTAACCATCATCAGAATTAAATTCTGGCTTCTATGATGCTAAGGCATAAAGTTCACTGATGCCTATTAGCGAGATTTTGTTTCATGCGCCTAAGGTAACAAGAACGCATCATCTCGACGTTTCATTATCTCATTCTGAAATGCTCCTACAGTATTATCCTACTCTCGCAACTGACCTTATTTTCGTTAGCAGTTTTTTCTCCTACCTTCTATTCGAAAATGAAGGCCTATTGAACGCTGCCTCCATTTTAAGGTAAGAGTTTTGTTCACTCCCTATCTTTCTAGCTTACTATTAATTTCAAAACATCGCAAACTGTTGACCTAGCAAGACAAGTTCTGTCAACATTATTAAGTATTTGTACATTTTATCTGCACACATTGTCATAACTTTATTTCGTTACAAATGTTTGTTAAGACAGTGCCTTGCCGGTGCTTACCAAATATAAATTCTTAAATTCTAAATCTGCAGGGAGGGCATTTATGGTTTGATCACTCTGACAGAGAAGGAGAACTTCCGCAAATCCATCCTAGCCTGCTGAATGCGCAGTTGTAATGGGTGGCCACAGAGAGGGGTTGTGAAAACTGTTACGGAGACGGGAACCACAGCGGAGTCGTGGTCCAAGGCGGAACGATCACGGGATGAAACCAGGCAACCAATCACTGTGCGCTGCTGCACCGAGCACGCGTGTGGCCCAAACTTCTAGAAGTTTCCGCTAGGGTTCTCAGCGTGAGATTCGACCAACCAATGCGAACCACTTTGCAGGCCAGATGGTTCCAGAACGCTCTCCGCTATTGTCACACTATTTTCCGGTACATTCGATAACACCCAAAACTCAATAAATAAACTAAAGTTTATGAATTAGAGGTCCACTGTCTTCTGTCAGTTCAGAATAAAGTGGTTTTTCCAGAAAAACCTTCTTTGCCTTCTCCTTCATAACACCCGTCAGAATAGAACAGTAACAAATTCAAAGAAGTCCGCAAATGCCAGGCAACAATCCAATCCCTTCAAAATGTCTGCCGGAGATACCCTCGCAATTACCAATTAGTCAAAGGAAGCAAATAAAGATTTGTCTGGCGGTTTGCATATGGCAAGCAAGCTCTTCTTATGAATCTTGTGAGACAGTTCTGTTATTCAACTGTCCAGTGTCTACAGGTATGTATACCATATGCTAAATGTGGTCTCACGGATGTTCTGAAAATCTAAGCGAAGAGAGCTTCATCGAAATACAAAAAGGCTCTGCTGAAAGTGTGCAACACAGACATTGCGCTGTTCGTCAATCTCTAGTAGTAAGAGGATGGTTAAAAATTGGTGCTCGTCAACAAATCAAGGTCTCGTTTGGGTTTCCACGTCTTGTAAGGCTGCACCGTTGAGAAAGTAGCTTCTTCTGTTGGCAGATTCGAATGAGTTGCTTAGAAGTAGTAAAGTGCGCTTATTGACGTTGAACCACAAAAAGCCAACGACTCGAGCACCCCGCCAACCAACGCTCTAGGAAGTTCTCAATCAATTTGAGGAAGTTACCCCTGATTCATATTTTTCTAGCTTGTTAAACAGTCTCTGGTATGGCACAGTGTCGAATCCTTTTTGAAATTCAATGAAGGCGAAGTGAACCACGCGTCTATCTTCAATAGCAGGAGTCCAGCTCTGGAGAGGTTTCAGCAAACTAGTCATACAGGATCTTCCTTTTCTGAACTCGTGTTGACAGTTTGCAAGCAAACTATGAGTCTCTAGGAATTACACAAATTCACACTTTATGATCCTGTCCATAACCTTGCCTAGGATGTATTTGAAGCTTATTGGGATGCAATTTTTCACCGACGCCTGTCTACCGATTTTTTGTAGGGGAGTTATATGCACCAGCTTCGAATCCATTGGAAGTGTTTCATAGTCAAATGAACCTTGAAAGAGCACTGGTAGAGGCGTAGCAAGTTCACTAGCTAGTTTTTTTAGAAGTTTGGGTGGAATCCGATCCTGTAGATTTTGACTCATTTAGTTCCTTTAATTTCCTTCGGATTAGAACTTCTGAAAACAGACTGTGTCTAATGGTTGGAGTTGGCAGGTCCTCCGCGGAGGGCCGAAGGAACATTGCGTCATTGGTGTAATCGGAGTTGAAGAACTCTGTAAAAGAACTCACGTTTGTCCGTGTTTTTAGCAATTTTGATGCCCGCTGTAGTCTTTATCATCGGAATTTGTTGATTATTCCATGCATATCTGCGGAGATCGCTATAGACTAACTTTGGATTCTGCGTTATCTTTTGCAGCAAAGTCTTCTCGAATTTCCGGTATATTTTAAGAATAAGGCTTCGTAATTCCTTTCCCTGTGTTTTATACAAGTTAAAATTTGCAACATCTTTAGGCTCCCAGTATTTTCCCCATGATTTATGTTGGCTGTTTGTCTGCCTTTTTATGTTGCTCTCTATCTAATCAGGGCGCTTGTTTTGATAGACACTCGTCAGAAGCATTGGTTGTCGAGGAAGTGCATAAGAGCATTCAGGAAAAACTCCCAATATTCGTTCACAGTGCCCGAAAATATTGAGATCTGGTCGAGGTCAGTTAACTCTGCTCTCATCTTATGAAAATTACCTCGCCAAACGCTTCGACATCTTTTGTTAATGGTAGGCAAAACGGAGAACAAGGAGTTGTCCCATATAAGGACTACAGTATCACTACGATCGAGCGGGGGCCTTGAAATGGTTTCGTAAAAAAACAGGTTGATAGAGTTAGCTTTTTGTACTTCACGTGTTCTCGTGGGGAACAGGATATGTTGTGTGAGGAGTGTTTTTACGGTTTTGTGCAGAAAAAAATAACCAAAAATTGATTTCAGGCATGCAGATTGAACAGTGCTCCAGGTAATTCCTACTGCGTTGAAGTCACCCATAATCATGCCATAAGGTTGACTGAAAAAGTTTTCAAATTGTTCCAAGAGATGTGTGTCTGCGACTCGGTCTGTCCTAGTTGACCGACAGACAATGAGGACATCAGCACATAGAGAGCCAAGATCTTTGATGTTCAACTATATGGCTTCCCCTGATGCACGCAAAATTGGTCTTCTCGTCGGACACTTTTAGGAATTCTTTTACTTACACAATTATTCTAACACCCTGTCGGTTTTCTCTGTCCCTTTAATATATTTGGTATCTAGAAAATGTTATTTTACTGATTCGAATACTGCTGCAAAGCCATGTTTTGGTAACTGCTTTGACATCCGGAGATACTTCAGTAAGGCTTATTAATCTCTACTCACTTGGTTTTACATGTGAACTAACTTTCCTTTGAAGTTAATGACCACCTATTTTGGTTAATCTAAGAACACAATTGCAATATTGGGTGTTAATCAGGACTATAAAAATGCTAAAAAAATATTCTTCGTTTAAGCTTAACATTAGTAGTTTTATTAAGGCTGAACAATTTTTGCAAAATCTCGGCACCCATTCCTCCGAATTCATCTTCCGCTGTCATGGAGTTCGTGATTTCTGGCCTCTCAGGTAGGTCCCATCTTGCGGAAACTGGTGATAATCTCGCAGACCGCAACCGGGTGGCAGTAATAAATTGCAGGCTCATAAGATTGGCAAAAAACCTCGGCAAGGTTATGGAAAGAATCACTAAAAGGCAATTTCTGCAATACTTAGAGGTTCACAACCTGTTATCACACCGTCGGCAAGGGTTTGAAAAAGGAATATCATGCACGATAATTTCCCTCCGATTTCTCCAGATTTGGACCCGAACGCTTGGAGATAGGTACGCAGTTCGCATTGCCTCCAGTGATTTCAAAGGGACTTCAAAACTGTGCCAACCTGAAAAATGTTGTGCCAGCTAGGAAGGATAAGAATAGGAGGTAAATGTCTCATGAAGATCGAAATCTTCCTTGCGGGTCAGCGCCAGGTTGTTTGCATCGAAAAGCAGAATTTAAGTTCTGCTGCGGTCGAGAGTAGAGTTCCTCAGGGTTCAGTCTTTGGTCTCATTCTGTTTATATTATACTTGAATGATTGCATCCGAAAGCTGGACTGTGAAGCAGCAATATTTGCCATCGACCTGAAAATCTGGAATGTATTCCGGAGCCATTCCAACGGAGATAGACTGCAGATAAAACTAAATCTTTTGGCAGAGTGGTTGAATCGGCGCTTTCTGCGGTTCAATATCAATAAGTACTTGGCGTAGGAAATGCAGCCAGATCCAACAACACTAAAAGCTACTTCTCAACGGAGTAGCCTTGCAAGTCGTACAAACCCAAAATAAATTCGGTATACTGACAAAGAATTCGTCAAAACCGTCATCTTATTGCTCGAGAAGGGCGAAGACTGCAGTATATTTATGAAGATCTCTTCCTCAAAGCTTTTGGAATATCTGTGAGGCCTCATGTGGAAAAGGCTTTCGAAATCTGGGGACCCTTGACTGTTCAAATTCAGAATATTTTCGAAAAGGTTCAAAGGAGAGCCACAAAATGGTTAAAAGTCAAGTCTTATTTTCATGTACACCCGCCCAAGAAACCTACATTTGTTCATTTTGAGTTATAGACAAATATGCGTGGACATCCTACAGGCATTCTGAGTTGTGAAGGGATCGGATTTTTACCTGGCCTTCGATGAATTTTTCGAATTTGCTACTACGAACAATATCCGATATCACCTACTAAAACTGCACGCACAACAGGCCAGACCGGATATGCGCTAGTCCTCCTTTTCTGCCCAAGTGGTCAAGTCAAGGAATGCCCTCCCTGAATAGGTTCTGATCATCGCTGGAAATATTTAAAAGAAATATTGAGAACTTTTTGTCCCAATTGGGATGGAGTGATAAGCGATTTATACTACCCTCAGGTCCAAATGGTCATATTTATTGTACTTTTTGAACTACTGCAACCCACATGGTTTCTCGGTACATCAAACTCGATTTTACGTTGCAGGTAGGGTAGCCAAAGACTCTTGCCTATTGTCCTTTATAAACTGAGCCCAGGGGGTAAATGCTTTCTCAGACAGCGAGCAAATATTCACTCATGCGCTCCTGGCTGATATAAAACCATGGTTAATCGAAAAAGAGTGGAGTTCGAAACACTCGGTCCACTGAAGTCAATTATTTACCGCTCTGAACTGTCGTCATTCGACGGGCTGCCATATTTTCTCCTGATTAACCTCAATTTAGGAAAACGTCTGGCAGCTAGATTTCAACGTCTGGGTTTTTTACTTCTAGCTTGATGAACTACTGTATATTTATTTAGACCTTGTATGTAAACTTGGCTAAGAAACGAATTTATTTATTATTTCCTTATTCCAGGCAATTCACTTTCAGAAAATTATGTTTTGCTCTTGAGCATCCTTTTCTTATCAGAAAAATAAATGGCAGCAATGTTAACAGGAGTTCAGTCCAGTTCAGTTTCTTGAAGGCAGTAGGCGTGAACTCCAGAGTATACTATTTTTAAAGTACAATGTGGAGAGGATAACAGTTAAGCCTTATCGGTTGCAATAATTGAACCAAGACCATAACATACTTCAATACGAACTTAGGTCATAAGTGTTACCTTAGATCCCCAATCGCTCTATTCATTTTCCAATCAATAAAATTTTCGTTTAAAGCTTTCCATTGATGGGGACATCACAACATTTCTATGGAAGGTATTCCATGGCTTGCTCACTCTGATAGAGAATGAAAACTTGCGCATATCCAACCTTCCATTCTGAATGCGTAGTTTTAATGAGTGGTCTCGGAGATCGGTCATTTTAGCAAATTCAAAAATCCCTAAAATGTCAGGCAACAATTTAATCAGATTACAATGTAGAATGTCTGCAATAAATTTTTATTTGCAACACTTAGGGGGGCATTCACAAAAAAATATAGCATTAAGTTAAATGTCAAGTTAGTGAAAATCTGGACAATGGACGCGAAAACTTCTGCAATGGAAGTAGTGAGGGGGGAGAGTTCAGGGAAATATCGCTTTCGAAGCAAATGATACAGGGAAAATTATTTTAAAACGTAGGATGAAACTATAAAGGCAATTTATAAAATGTGAACGAAATGATATAATAGTGTTATTTTGTAGGAGGCCATGGATAAATCTGACAATGGAGTGGAGGCCTTGACATAGCACCAACCAGAACGGAATCCTGATGATGGTTAGAGACGAACGAAATGAAAGCGCATTAAAAGTGCCCATCAATTTGACCCTGATTATATTACCGAGAGGTGGGTTGGGGAGGCAGCGTGTTTCGTAAGGGACACGGTGCATGGGCCAAAAAAAATTCGGAGTTCTGATAAGAGGTCATAACAAGCCAAGCCAAGCGTAGAGAGAGAAAAGCGAGTGATTAAGGTTATTTGGAGATGTTCGCCCAAGTTCCCTGTGGTCCATTTTTGGATTCATGGAAAATGCTGCTCAGAAAGGATGAGGGATATAAACGGTTAAGTTATTCAGTGTCAAGATGAATACTTAGGCTTAGTTTGAAAAAGGTTAGTCCCAGGAAATATGTAGCTTGAAACAAAGAAGAGAAAGCGCGTAGAAGTGGAGGATGCGGTAGGAGGTATAGTCAGGGAAAAATCATGTAGGTTTATGGACGACGAACAGAGGTAAAGACTGAAATCGGTGAAAGATTTGAAATATTTTTAAGGTGGCAAAGGGGACAGGAGTTTGTGCCCAGTGTGCGAATCCATAAAATTTTTAGGTTCGTTGAGTGGCACCTATTCATGTTTGAAGCATTTTGAAGTGTCGGTTATCAGACTTTTGTAGTAAAATGGCCTTGGGAATTTTCAATGGCCTTGGGAATTTTGAAGTGTCGGTTATCAGACTTTTGTAGTAAAATGGCCTTGGGAATTTTCAATTTTAGAACAGCTAGCCTTGTTCAGTAAATCAAAGAATTGACAGCAATACTTAAGAATTTGGCAGATGAACATTCGATAATATTAAGTAAATTTTAGGAAGGAAGACATTATAAAAAAGCCACAAATCTGCGCAGCATTGACCGTATTTCTATCGACTTGAGGAGAGAGATCTAAGTTATTAATGTAGCTTAAACCCATGACCTTCAGGAAACTGAGCCGACTGAGCACAGCGGGGTTATCTGCTCTCTAACTGCGACTATTTTGACCTCGATACCACCTCACAGTTACCGTCTCCAACATTGCCACCAGAACCGTACGTGCAAAATTAGTTAGTCTTTGGAATTTTCTTCTCGTGGGAAAATTTCTCAGAAATCGTGTTGCGAGCAAATTGTGTTATTTCAACGCATTCTAACGGATTGATGTGGCCGAAAACTTCGAGATTCACACACACATACGCGCGAGTAACGTACCTATAGCCGTAATTAGTTGTTGCGAGTACTGAACAGGGTTACTATGCCCCATGCCGATCATGCGAATGCAACTGTCCTTAGAAGAAATGACAGAAATGAAGGAAATGGGTTCTACGAATAAGAAGGATATAAACATATGAAACGGTAAAATTGATAATAATAAGAAAGCGTTACATGCAAACGTGTCCCATATGGAGTATGGCAATTCTCTCTACCTCTACCTCTAGCGAGTGCTGAGTCGGAAATCAAAGAGTAAACCCAGAATTCTGTGATGCACAGCACATGTGGATCAAGCTCAGAAGCTACTGTTCTTACCTCTGTCATCTTATTTACAACTGATCTCGCATTGAGGGAAACAAAACTGAGCGTGTTCCTGAGCTGCAGGTTAGGCTTATCATTTATCATTAGGTTGTCGTCTACATTAGCTATTTTCAAAACCAAAGTACGCAAACATTTAACTTCGGAAGATATAAAGTCCTTATTGTCTGTTTCCTTCCCAAACTCGCAACTTTTGGATTTTGAAAAGGGTCCTCCTGGTATTTGAGACAGCTCCCTTGATATTATATTGGTCTCTAATTATATTTCCATCATTATCTGCAGAGTCAATCTTTGCATTCACTTTTTCTTCCACTCCTTTTAAACTAGCATTGCCAACTCATGACAACCTCGATACTTTCCTCCAAATTTGCAACCCTGACGATAGTCTCCAGGTTCTGTTGATGATCGAGGCGGGTTCTGATGGTTTCGCCTCTTTGGTGATGGACTATGCAGTCAGCAAGGCCGCATCTCGATGATGATCTCGTGACCTCTACTATCCCCTCTTCGTTTCGACCATGTTGTCTACGATGAGTTCGTCCTCTCTCACCTCCACTGGTGTTTATAAACAAAAGCTCTGACTGCTATATTATCTCTAACCCGACAAGGAGCTTTCCGAACCCTCATACGTTATCAGCAACATCACAATACTATCCCATTGCATTTAGCTATTATTTTTTTAGTGAAGCAGTTTTTTTCTCCTATTTTTTTTAATTGGCGGTTCGCCGAACTCCGCCTCCGATTTAACCCTAGGAGTTTTTTTACTGCTTCTTTTCCAGTTCACCGTATATGCCAAAGATTGTTGACTTTTGTTTTAAAAATGGCGAATCGTTTTGAATCGGATATGTTTACCATACTACTCATTTCTGCTGTTCATATGGATGCTCACATTGTGCAGCAATTATCCACTTTGTATTTATTTAACCACGGTACTAAGTTTGTAATTATGGGGCCCTCTGGGCCTTAAATATACAATTTATTTATTTATCAGTATTTATAAAACGAAGACTTGGTGGCGGAGAAGAAAATGAGAGAAGAAACAAAACGTGGGAAACAAAATTGTTCTGGTGTAAAATTTGTTGAAATACTACTGTTAAAAGGACTGAGATTATTGTACAAAGGTAAATTTGGATGAAAACCATAAAAGGAAAGGCTATATTGTGGCATGGGGAAGAAAGGTATGGCATATAAATGAAATTTTGAGGGAAGTCGGCATAAATTGGCGGAAAACATGCATTTGAAAAATGACTAAATGATTTCGAAAAACTCTTAACGTAATTAAAAGACTTAATTATTTGGGTGTTTTGGACATATTTTGGTTTGGGAAAAACGTTAACGTGAGCGTTCTTATCTATTGTAGAGGATGAGGTGTTAGCAAGTTTCCCATCGGTAATGAAATTACTGATTTTGTCGCCTGGCTTCGCAAATGTCTTAGATATACTGGGGGTTTTCCCAGGTTTACGTGATTTGACAGCTATACCAGGTGTGGGTTGCTGGGGAGGGGAACGAAGTGGCGTTTATACGATTTCACTCGAACAAGCAACAAGGGGAACAAAGTGGAATCAAAATTCTTGTTGATCTGGTGGGCCGTGGACTGGCATTAGCTAGAGGGCCAACCTCTGAGGCAACGTTTGGTATTGTATATGTAGACCTAGGCTTCTCATTTGCTAATGAGGGTGAAACCCGACGTTTCATTGGGGTTTTATCTCTTCAGATAATAAAGACTTTTTTCTTCAAATATTGAGCTGTGTTCGTGCTTAGAGAAATAATATCCACTTCAATCGCCGAAAAATGTTTGACCAGAATCGGCGGGCTTTTGCTACAGAAGACAACCTTTTACCTTCTGCGACGTCCAGGTGGATTTTAATCTTAGGGACGTTTTTTAAACGAAGGTTAAAACATTCTCTTATGTCAGTCATATGACTCAGTACAAACCATGGTTTTTAACAGCTCGAGTTTTTCGCATTGTTGAGAAGTGACTGAAGACAACTTTCAGTCAAAAATGGTACAGAGGATCGTGAGACATAATAATATTAAAATTTACCAGGGCGTCAAGGTATATTTTCTTCTTGTTTACAGTGGGTTGCTCTAGTGGAATTTTTACGCTAAGAAGAGATTCGCGTCTTAGCTGTAACTGAGGTTTCATATTGAATTTAAAAGATCACTATTTTTAAAAGCGAGAATACGAAACGAAAATTGTCCCTAGTGAGGTTTTGCGCAATAAGAGATGTAATATTTGTAAAATATGCAATAAGATATGTTTTAGGCAAAGCATTGCAAGCAAAATCTTCTAGGTAACGAGTTTAAATCGAAAATAGCATTAGCGAAGAGGCTACGCAGGATGAAAACGATCTTAACTGGTATATGAACTACTGCAAACTATATTTCGCTGTAAAATAAGTATCCTTCAAAAATTTAAACTCTAGTTCAAGAATAACTCTTTAGATTCCGTCCTTTTTACGTAAATCTGCAAGAAATTTTATGAGGCTATGTCGGGTGGAACAGTTCAAAATTTTGAACTATAATGTTAACGTTATCTTTCCACCTATTGTTAAATACAATAACCTCATGTGTGTGCAGTTGAGAAAGAGTTCAAAATACAAATAAATTATCAA